>JAJMHM010000067.1:0-69913 GCA_030566045.1 Geotrichum geniculatum | reverse complement strand
TGTATTTGGCTATTTGTATTTATTTAAAATTATTTTTCATTTATTATATATATATATATATATATATTTTTCATTTGCTTTTTGTTAAATTTTAGTGTATTTACTAGAATAAAAACTCTAGCTCAATTTCATACTCCACAATGAGATCTTGAACTTTGAGTTTATTCAGGAACATTAAGGTATCTCGCTTAGAAAAGTTCAACGGCTTTCTGAGAGCCTCTGAAAAAACAGCATTATTGAGCATGAATCTAAATCTTCCCCAGTCTTGATGGCTCTCCATAGCAGCGCACTTGGAGGAGTGTCAAACCAACGCCCACCGCTTGTTTATGTTTTATTGTTTGTAACGATGCGTCATGATACGCATGTCTATTTAGAGATATATTGCTACGAAACACTGGGTGAAGTAATAACAGTCCAGCGCTACACACAAGCTCAAGCACAAACGGTTCCTTGCAAAGTCAAAAACGAAGCCCAAAGCCAAGTTCTTTACTGAGAGTTGATGATATTTCAATATAGTAAAAGCAAGATATATCTCGGATACATTTAAAGTTTATTGTCCACCCATTTTCAACTCTCTTGGTTCCTAACTTCTAACCTGCTACTCCCTTTTTTCTTCAATCCTTTCTGCCGCTTTCCGTCCTTCTTCACTCTAATATATCGCACTTTTTAGCTGGACAATCAAGATGGTGTCAATATCATACACCTCAGACAATAGGTCTCTGCTTGTGGTGCTGCTGCTAGCTCTATCTACCCCAGTATTTCAACTGGTAAATGCACTTGAAATGGACTTTGAAGACACAGAATCAAGGAATAACGCACTGGCTCTTCTTGCAAAGGGACTAATGGACTATTATAATGGAAACGATTCTGGCCAGGTCCCAGGCATGTTCAGTAATCCCTACTATTGGTGGGAAGCTGGCTCGGCCTGGAACTCGATGCTCGACTACTGGTATTATACGGGCGACACTAAGTACAATGATATTATTAAATCCAGTTTACTCTACCAAGTTGGCAATAACTGGGACTACATGCCTACCAACCAAACAACAACAGAAGGTAACGACGATCAAGGCTTTTGGGGGATCACGGTTATGGCTGCTGCTGAGAAAAACTTTTCAAACCCTGGAGAGGGCCAACCCCAGTGGCTCTATTTAGCTCAGGCTGTTTTCAACACTATGGCTGCTCGATGGGATACTGGCCATTGTGAAGGAGGCTTAAGATGGCAGATCTTCACCTGGAACAATGGCTATCATTATAAAAACGCTGTTGCAAACGGTTGTCTCTTTCAAATGGCTGCAAGACTTGCTCGATATACCCAGAATCAAACTTATGTTGAATGGGCTGAAAAAATATGGGATTGGACTGTAGACAGAAAAATGATTGTTACCACGTCTGAAAACTGGCCTGTATATGACGGCGCGTCTATAGCAGACAATTGTACAGACGTATCCAATCTTGAATGGTCTTACAACAGTGGATTGTATATGGCAGGCGCTGCTTTTATGTACAATTATACTGGAGATCCCATTTGGCTCAATCGTACAAGAGGTATCTGGGGTCGTTCTAGGGTGTTCTTTCTCAGTGGTAGCAATATCATGTTTGAAGCTGCCTGTCAGCCCTCAAATCTTTGCAACAACGATCAAAGATCATTTAAAGGCATTTTCTCTCGATTTCTCGGCCTCACTTGTTTAATGGCACCAACATTAAGCGATGAGATTCAAAAGTATTTAGCTGATACGACAGTGGGTGTTTTGACCTCTTGTACTGGTGGTACTGATGGCCATACATGTGGATTAAACTGGGGAACAGGAAGCTGGGATGGAGTGTATGGTCTTGGTGAACAAATGTGTGCTCTTGAAGCAATTCAGAACAGACTTGTTTGGACTAGACCGCCACCATTAACACCCGAATCTGGTGCTACTTCAGTTGGAAATGGTTCTGCTGGTAGTGGCCAAAGAGACGATGCATCAGCGCTTATAGCATTAGAGATCACCTCCAAAGACAAAGCTGGAGCAGGCGTTGTTACAGGTATTGTCATTGTTTTCTTGTTGGTGGTGACTTGGTGGATGATTGCTTAAAACAAAGCATTTCACACATATATTTCTTCATTCTTCATTGTATATAAATATACAATTTTCACTATATATGCATTTTGTACGCTCATTTTATCTATTTTTCATGAAAATTATTAAATTTTAACATTGAAAATAAGCTCAATTTTAAGGTATTCAGCGTTACAAGAATGAGGGCTTGTGAGTTGGGTCTTGTAAAAATAGAATTTAGAAGCCACTGCAAATATCAATTCCAAATATCAGTTCATAAGGTTTTTCCAAAATACTCAACATGTATCAATATTGTAAATTCTCTTTATTCCGGGAAATCTAGTCTAGTACATGTGTAGTACATGGTATCAGCAATAGCTCAGAACCCTACTGAGTTTATATTATGAGTTTATATTATAGCTTGATTCCTGGCTTTAAATCAACCTTTGGGCTATATTTTTGCAGTGCCAGGGCTCGAACGTGGTACAAAAATAGCGGCTTATGTTTAGCTGCTAGGCCACAGAGGAAAACTAGCGGAGCTAAAATAAAATTGTTAACTGTTTAAAAGATTAAAAGCTATTGAGCCCATGTCAGCACAAACCGTGATTTCTACAAGTTTTGTCAAGATAGGAAATTACAAGTAAAGACCGAATATAAACATAACAGTTATGGGCAACGAAATTCATATTTGTACGCATTTATCAGATATTTTCAAGTCACTATTTTACAATGAATGGAAATGAGTTCCCCAGTTCTACCATATTTTTAATCGAAATTTGTTCAAAATTCTAGTTTAAAGGATGAATATTCTCAACAAATGAGTATAATATCAACAGTGTCTTTCTGGAGTTTGACACAAAACTATCAAATTAATACTGAGAGTCTGCACTAATCAGACTGGACTCTGTATAAAAAAAATGTATTCTCAAGATTAACAATTGCAAAAAAAGTTGAAAATGTATTCTCAAGATTAACAATTTCAAAAAAAGCTGGCGAAAATGCTAAAATGCTTATATTTGTGAGCAGCTAAAATGTAGACTAATTAGGAAAGTTACAAAAGATGAAATTAAATACTAAAATAATATCGAAATCTCACTAAACAGCCCTCTTTAAGAATAACTCATTCTACCGGTAGATTTGGAGAAAATTCTACATCAAAAGCCAAGTCCATAGCATATTTGGGTCCATGATTTTCTTCCAGTCTTGATGGCAAGCTATAGATTGCTTCCATTCTTGATGGCAAACTATAGATTGCTTCCAGTCTTAATGGCAAGCTATAAAAAGATTGTGAATCACGAAGAAATCAATCAAATCCATAAAACAGCTTTCAAAGTCGTCATACTTCACGTTGATATTGCGCTGTTACGCATATATCTTTGTACATCTTGTTTCTTTGTGAGTCTCGTCGCAAGCTAAACTGCAATACCTATACCCACACTTGGGACACAAGTATTTGCTGCCATAACCACAAATACTACACAAATGAGAAACTGGATACTTTGTGACTGGAGATAGAATTGAAGCAACATCACGCACACTTTCAGGATCATCATCCTGTAAATTTGATAATGTTTTTCGAGAAGCTAATATCTTTCGAGTGGCAGGAGTTGAACCTCGAGAGTTGATATGAGTACGGCGGTGAGAATTCGTGCTATTAGCTAAAAGAGAGTCAAGATTTGACGCATCGTACCGGACATATTGATCATTGTAGTTTTCACGATCAAGCTCGCTGAGTCTTTTAGCTATTGCCCGTTGCCTGGATGCGCTGCCACTGACCCGATTATTGTATGCTGAGAACCGTTTAACGCGGCCCTTGCCGTTTGACTGAGAAAGTGAGACTGGCTGGCCTACGTTTTGATTCGAAACTTTCGCATACGTGTAGAATCTACCAGGGCCAGACGTAGTATCTTTTCCCAAGTCTTCAATTATAGGCATGGTGAGAGTTGGATGGGGGATCGAGAAGTAATAATTGGGACCAATATATAATAATGCACGTGATATAGCACGTGATAATATGATAAATATTGAATTATAATATCACATGACAATATCACATGATAAATATTTTATTTTAATATCACATGACAATATCACATGACAAATGAAAAATGGAGCAAAGATACAGTCAAGATGTTATATACAAGTTGGCTTCAGTATTTATGGATATGAAAGAATCTCAGTCAACTAAGTTCAATATTTGAACCTGGAACCCGAGTCAAACCCGATAACCCGATAGCCCGATAGCCCGATACCCGAGTTAAACCCGACACCCGAGTCAAACCCGAAAACCCGACTTAAACTACTTGCTATTCTGGATTCTATCGTCTGCTGAACCACTGATTCCACCATTTTCAAAAGGAGCATCTTTTCTGGCCTCCTCCAGCATTTTAGTCAAGCCTTTCTTGTCCAGAGCTTTCTATAGCAAAGTTAGAATAAGCAGCCAATGCAAATATCAAATTCTTACATAGACACAAGATTGGTAGACTTTCCAGGTCTCTTCACATTCGTTTGATACTGATTTCGACTTTAAAAACTTTTGGCTGTACCATTCATTGAAGCAACTGTCGTAGGCCTTTTTAGCGTCGGTACATTCAGGGGCAAAGCTTTCAGACATGATAAAGTGGATGGGAAGTGGGAAGTTTTGAGTTGGTGATGAAAAGTATTAAAAGTAAGTTATATGTATCAAGTTTTAGGTATTAAGTATTAAGTTATGCCGTTGAAAAAGTTATGTAATAAACTTAGAAGTATTGAATTTGATTATGTAATAAACTTGTAAGTATTAAAATTAATTATATAATAATAATGTAATTATCGAATAAGTTATGTAATGATATTGTAAATATTAAAAGTAATTATATAATGAATCTATGAATATTATATAATAAATTTGTAAATATTAAAAATAATTATATAATAAAAAGTACCAATTTCCATATACTAAATACAAAGTAAAACCATTCATTATTTTTATTTTACTCCACATACAAATAAACAAATCATACATAAATTTTTTATGAAACTCCAATAGAGGTCTATAATGATTATGCTTAGACCGTCTATCTTCTTCTTCTGGAAGTGGTCTTGGTATGTTGACCTCTGACCTTGAAACCCCAGTAGTGTCTGAGACCTCTGTGGGCACGAATCTTCTTGAGACGCTCAAGATCCTCACGGAGCTTGTTGTCAAGCTGGTTGACAAGCAAGTGAGAGTCCTTACCTTCAGTGAAGTCACGTTGTCTATTGAGGAACCAAGAAGGAATCTTGTATTGGGAAGGGTTTTGGATGATGGTGACGATACGCTCGAGTTCTTCAACGGTAAGCTCACCAGCTCTCTTGGAAAGAGGAACATCAGCCTTCTTGCAGACCAAGTTGGCATAACGACGACCAACACCTCTGATGGTGGTCAAGGCGTACATGATCTTGATTCTACCATCGACGTTGGTTCCGAGGAGACTAATTGAATTGTTAGTAACAAAATAAAATACTGGACCCAATGGAGAGAGCTTTAACGATCGTAACTTGTTTGCGATATTGCTGAGACGGTGGTCCAGCTAGACCGTGAAGCGGTGGTTCAGCTAAAACCGTGAGACGGTGGTTGAGGTTGAGGTTGAGGTTGAGGCTGAGGTTTTGATGATCCTGATGGTCCTGAGGTTTTGATGGTCCTGAGGTTCTGATGGTGGTCCTGCTAGTGATCAAAACCGTCCTGACCGTCAAACCGTCAAACCCGTCAAACCGTCAAACCCATCAAAACTGCCAAACCATCAACCATCTAGACCATAATCCTGCTACTGTCGTTCCACCGTTCCACCGTTCCACCGTTCCTGCTACCGTCGTTCTACCGCTCCTATTAAGCTCCCTCCTTCTTCTTCTGCTCTTAACATACCGGAGAATGTGTTGGAAGTTTCCCTTTTCAGTGACAACGAGTTCAGACATGGCGATATGTTGGACGTATTTCAGCTATTGACAGGGTCAGGCAGAAGGATCAAAAATTCAAAATATTTCTCGTGGTAGCAAATTTTTTCTTGAAAATTGTGAGCTCCGCTTTGGGAAATAATAGTCACTTCCTGCCCTACTCGGTGTCGTCTTAGGGCTTGATCACGTGTTGACATTTGGGACGTTGATATTTGGGACAAGAGAAAAAAACAGTGGAGAGCAGCGAGCAACTGGCAAGATGAAGGTAGGATATACTGGAGCGAGAGAATGAGAGTGTATACTAATGAGACTAGATTGAAAAAGCTAGAGATGGGCTGCTGAGTGACTTTGAAGTGCTGAAGCACCTTGAGGAGATTCGACAAGGCAGAGATTCGTTGACGACTTCGCTGAAGGCAGAGAATGTTGAGACCATCTTGTTAGAGGTATGGCAGAGTCGACGAGTACTTTTCCAGGGCTAACTGAGTATATAGCTACACGCGTATTTGCGAGACAGACCAGCGGGCAATCCAGCCAGTCCACAGACAGCGGAGGGCATTGCGAGTTTCATTGAAGCTCTTAAGCCTTACGAGCTGGAGAAAGCAGAGATTCTCCAGCTAATCAACATTGCGCCCAAATCACTGCCTGTTTTGTTCAATGCCATTGAAGAGTGCGACCAGCGATTCACAGACGAGCAGATGGACGAGATTTTGGACCTGATTGCCAAATATGTGGGGTATGAACCTGTTCCTGATGTCGCTGAAGATTCTCAAGATCATGAAATGGATAATATAGCTTAAGGCCAGCTTAACGTAGAATGGCTCAAGACCAGCTTAACGGAGAATTGCTTAAGATCAGCTTAACGGGGAATGGCTCAAGACCAGCCTTACGACCATTCTCAATGATTTAAGACCAGCTTAACTACCATTCTCAATGACTTAAGCTAGCTTAAACTTAACGACCAGTAATGATATATTCCACCTTTCTATATACACTCAGTTATTTTTTGTAATATTATGTCTTTTTCTATTCGTTTTCAGGACCCTTCATCTCACCGACGCCAGCAAGACTCTCGCCATTGCGAACTCCACTGACAATATCATCAACACGACTAGTAATGGTTAGTAGCGAAACGACAAAGTGCTCAGGATATACTTACAGTAACAGACACACACTCTCAATAGCGGTCTTGATAGATTGCAGCTTGATGACTTCAGGCTCCCAAATGCCATAGTCGTTCATGTCGACCACCTTACCGTTCTCACCGTCAACACCAAAGGTATACTGGCCCTCAGCGTGTTTTGCCTAAAAAAACAAGTTAGCTCAATCCATATCCAAAATCTGATAGACTTACTCTAAGCGAACTCAACACTCTGATGGGATTGGCACCGCAGTTCTGAATAAGAGTTCTAGGAATGACTTCCAATGCATCAGAAATGGCCTTGTAGGGCCATTGAGCGATTCCCTCAATCTCCTTGGCCTTTTCAGCCAGCTTGACGCTGATGGCCATCTCGGTGGCACCACCACCGGGGGCAAGACGGGGCTCGAAAAAGACGTTACGCGCAACGGCCATGGCATCTTGGAGATTACGATCAATCTCGTTGAGAATGTCCTTCGAAGGGCCTCGCAAGAGAATGGTGCAGGCCTGGGGGTTCTCGCACTTGGTGAGGAAAGTAAAGTACTCGTCGCCAATGAGCTCGACGTTGAACAGGCCGCACTTGGTACCGACGTCAGCCTCACGAATGTCTTCGACTCTGTTGACGATGGTGGCGCCGGTGGCTCTGGCGATTCTGTTGTTGTCGCCCTTTCTGACTCTTCTCAGGGCGGTGACGTTACTCTTCAATAAATAGTGCTGCGCAAGGTCCGAAACACCCTTCTCGGTGATGACCAAGTCGGGGTTGAAGGCGACGATGGCTTCGCACATGGTCTTGATCTGCTCCTCCTCGATCTCGAGGATCCGGGCCCAGTCCTCTTCCTTGGTGATTTCAATGTTTGTCTGGGACTCGCCCTTCTTGTACTCCAGGGGACAGTCGAGAAGAATGACTCTGGGGTTTTCAATGCGTCTTCGCATCTTGGGATGGGTGATATCTTTGTTGAGCATGACGCCGTCGAGGACCCTGGAATCCTCGATCTCTCCGCCAGGGACCTTTTCGACGCGGGCGTAGCGCTTGAGGTCGATTTCCTTCTTGCCATTGACGTCGACGACGACGGTTTTGACAGCCTGAAGGGCGAGGCTGCACATGAGCGGGCTCCACCTGGAGACGAACTTGGTGCCGATGGACGCGGCGACGAGCTTGGTCATGGCGTCGTCGTTGTCGGTGTCGACGGGACGGGAGATTTCGTGAATGACTTGGAGGGCGTCCTTAAGGGCGTCTTTGAGGGCCGAGATGATGACGACGGGGTGGATATTTCGCTCGACGTAGGGATAGGTCTGGCTGAGGATCTCGCCGGCGAGGATGATGACGGTGGTGGTACCGTCGCCGACCTCCTCGTCCTGGGTTCTGCTGAGCTCGATCATGCTTTTGGCGGCTGGATGAGAAACCTCGATTTCTCTGAGAATGGCGTGGCCGTCGTTGGTGAGAACAATGCCGCCCATGGGGTCGAGCAGCATCTTGAGCATAGCTTTAGGGCCGAGACAGGTTCTGATGATGTCTGCGACGGCCTTTGCGGCGGTGATATTGGAGATCTGGGCTTTGCGGCCGGTTTGGCGCTCATTGCCAGCATCTAGACACGGTTAGCGGTAGGACCAACGGGAGGGAGCGACTTACTCATTACAACGACAGGAGCCTGCATTTTAGTGTGTGGTAGGTGGTAGAGACGATCTGGCGCTCTTAAAATTTTGACGGTAGTGGCATTTCCAGATATTTCCAGGGCTAGGGTGTTGGGAAGAAAAGGCGGCTACTATGGGGGAGGGGGGGGGACTACGGGGAGGGATACGAGGGTTGAAGGATATTTCAGTACATTTTATAATAATCATTGGTCACGTCGGGTAGCAAAGATTCTGAGGAGCCGGTCACCGGTGTTACCGGCGAAGAACATGTAGAGGTCGTTGCTCGGGTCTTCGTGTTCTTTGAAGGAGTCGGCGGCGCCGACGGGGTCAGGGGGGATCATTCTGATTGCTTTTTCTTTTGCGTTTTTAGTTCTTCGGTCGGCTTTGGTGATGAAGATGTCTGAGTAGAAGGTTTCTGCGATTGAGTCGCCAAACAGGTTCAGTGCCCATTTAGTTTTCAGGGGGTTATCGTGGGGGAGTTTGACGAATTCAGAGTAGTAAGATTCGTCGTCTTCGGGTCTTCGAACAGCTATTAGAAGAGTTAGAGATAAATCAATTGCAATGGTCAAAGAGGATAATCAATCGAAGATAATCGATAATGAGGATCAATCGTCAATCAATTACAATCGTCAATGAGGTCAATCAATCACAATCGTAAATGAAGTCAATCAATCACAATCGTCAATCAGGTCAATCAATCGTCAATCAGGTCAATCAATCGTCAATCAGATCAATCAATCCTCAATCAATCCTCAATCCTCAATCCTCAATCCTCAATCCTCAATCCCCAATCAACCTCCTCTTTCCTACCACTCACCTGTACTATATATCACTTGAATTGAATTGATCTGAAGCTGGAATACAAAACTAATCACCTTCCTGGCCGCTGAAAAGACCACGGCAAACGGTTTATAC
This sequence comes from Geotrichum geniculatum, assembly GCA_030566045.1. Classification (NCBI taxonomy): domain Eukaryota; kingdom Fungi; phylum Ascomycota; class Dipodascomycetes; order Dipodascales; family Dipodascaceae; genus Geotrichum; species Geotrichum geniculatum. The sequence goes on along the minus strand of JAJMHM010000067.1, from coordinate 60,280 downwards.
ACAGGAAATAGCGTCACCACCAGAAACTGAATGAAAACTGTAACGAATGCTCGATATAAAAGATAAAAAGGATGAATCATGGACTGGATAAAGGTCGAAACCGTCTGAACTCGCGATAATTGGCGACCGGTGAGAGCATTGGTTGTTGTCTGGAGAGGTTCAGAAGTTTCTGGAGAGTAGAAAAGTTGTGTCTGCTTGGACAGAGCGTTTGTCGTGTGACTATGAATATGAGTTTATTTGAGCACGGTCGTCGATGCGGGTAGTACAAAAGGGGGAGTATTAGAATGAGGAAGTAGAAGAGGAATAGAATTAGGAAGTACTAGAAGGGGAGTACTAGAAGGGGAGTACTAGAAGGGGAATAGAATTAGGAAGTACTAGAAGGGGAATAGAATTAGGAAGTACTAGAAGGGGAATAGAATTAGGAAGTACTAGAAAGGGAATACTGGAATTAGGAAGTAAAATTAGGAAATACTTGAAATGGTTATTTATCATCATTTAATAATATTTAATAATTCATTATTAATTAATTATTAATTATTTATCATTATTTATCATTATTTATCATTATTTATCATTATTTATCATCATTTAATAATTTATTATTGTCATTTAACTCCTCAGAGCCCGTTGCAAACCCCGTACTTTTCCAATGAACAGTGATCCCCAGGCTTGACAGAAGTGAGTAACCTGAAGAACCGACACGACGAAGCCCGATTACTTTCTACCTTCTTCTTCTTCTTCTTCTACAGTTACTTCTACAGCTACTACAGCTACTTCTACAGCTACTACAGCTACTTCTACAGCTACTACAGCTACTTCTACAGCTACTACAGCTACTTCTACAGCTACTACAGCTACTTCTACAGCCATTGAATCACCAGCTTCAACTTCCACCACTACACCTCACTGAACTTCAACTCCAAGTTCATCACCATCATCACCTCCATCATCACCACCCCAAGACCACCCAAGATCACCCCAAGATCACCCATGCAAACTGACAAAAAACACTTGAGCATTGCTCTCGACAACTCTTCTCCAAACTCTCCAGACTCTCCAAAACCTCCAAACTCTCCAAAACCTCCAAACCCTCCAAAACATCCAAAATCTCTAGGAACAAAGGAATTGGCTGAACTCTGCGACCTCAATTGTGACCAAAACTGTATCGCGCCCTGCGAATGGGCTCCTGATATTCTCAAAAAAAAGGCCCTCTCCAGTCAAGCCCTCGACAACCTCAACCCTTCCACCACCAGCGACGGTAAACCCAGAAAACACATCAGAAGAGCCTGTCTCGAGTGCAGAAAAAGGCACATTCGCTGCGACGGCGTCCTTCCCATTTGCAAAAAGTGTGCCGACACAAACCGCGAATGTAGCTACGTTCCTAGTCATCGTGGCGGCGTCAGAATTCCTCGAAAGAAACTGCTTCAGTCCAAAGCTCATGAACTGGCAGAGCTGGCATCTCAAAAACCCCAGAATCAAGAGAATCCCCAGAATCAAGGGAGTCAAGGGAATCAAGGGAATCAAGAGAATCCCCAGAATCAAGAGAATCAAGGGAATCCCCAGAATCAAAATCAAAATCAAAATCTTCCCCAGATTCCCCAGATTCCCCAGATTTCCAACAACCAACAAGACTCAAGCCCATCAAGCTCACCTCAATTACCAAGCCTTGCATCAAACCCATTACCTTCTCTACCTTCAACATCTCCCTACAAAACCCTCTCTCCAAACTTGCATCAGCCCTTTGATTCCTTCCTCAGCTCAGATTCTAACTCAAACGATATCCAGGACGTCATCAACGGAGTCGTCTCGCTCTACCCCTACTCAAACCGCATAGTCTCCCCTTCCTATCCTCACTCCTCCAGCTCCTACTCCTACAACTCCTACGTCCTCAGCCCGAACTCAGAACTAAACCTCACAGACTTCCCGACTAACGAAATCATCAACCTCTACTACTCAAACTTCCACTCAAAACACCCCGTCCTGCCCCCCAAAGATGAGTTCCCGTCCTACATCAAGGCCGTCAAGGGCGACGAGCTCCTAAAAGTCATGAGATTTATCACCTATGTCATGATCTCAGGCCCCCCTACCGTCCAAGACCTCTTCCCAAGAATCAAACATGCCCAGGACGCCGTCTTGAACGCTCCTTCCGACATTGTCAGAGCTCAGGCCTCCATCCTCTTAGCCATCGGCGCCCATCTCTCTACCGACAACGCAACCTCCATCTATCTGCGCTCCTGGTGCTTCGACCTCTGTCTGTCCTCCCTATCCACCCTCGGCCTCTCTACTCCCTCCGACACCCTCTCTGCCTCCGACCACTTCGTCCCTGCTGAGCTCTTCTCCAGCCACAGAACGGCCTCCCTCAGCAGCTCCCTCATGTCCCGTCTCATCTCCAGGTTTCTCCACGAGTGCTATTTTCTAGACGTCATGTTCGCCGTCATCACCAGAGGCAGAATCTCTGCCTTTGCGGAGTGTACCCTCATTGACAGTATCCCCATTGAAAACGAGCGTGGCTTTGCCTACGAAAGTCGTTTCAAAACCATCAAGTTTGTCAAATCCCTCGTAGGCACCCTCGCGACGATGGGCTCGAGCATCCACGTCTCGACTGAGTTCACAAGGCTCGAAGCAACCCTCACCACCTTCCAAGGCTACCTCTCGGACCAGATTGGCGAGTATAGCAGGTTCCCGCCGCTCGTCGACGACTCGGGGCGAATCGACGACGGCATTCACCAAGCTAACATGATGCTCAACTTCGCTGCCATCCTGCTGCATTTCCCCTTCTCCAGTCTCTACCAAAACAAGCTCCCCAGCTTTGTACAGTGCACAGAATCCTCGGCGCCTATCGTGTCTGTCAGCAAGACCTCCATATCGAGATCGAGGATGATTATCAGCACCCGTCACTGCATCCAGGCTGCAAACAACATTGTCAAAATGACTGTCGACATGGGAAGCATCAACATTCTAGGCCGCACTCCACTGTTCACCTGCTCTCTGTCTATGGCGATGCTTGTCCACATGAAGGCCTATCACTGGTTAACCCGTCCTAATGAGTGTGGGAACGTTCCTAGAATGGATGAGAATCAGCGCAAAGAAGAGATTGGGCTGTACGAAGCATACGCAAAGCTCGAGACAAACGCGCTGCACATATATGGCACCAAGTGGATTCTGCCTACAAAGCTCAACGACAGCTTGTGCAATGTCATGTTTAACGTTCTTCCCGAGCTCTACGATTCTATTATCGAGACCGAGAACACAAAGAAACGAAAAGCAGAGGATGATCTTCGGCCTGCCAAAGACTGTTGGATGAAAAACCTGACTCTTGATGAGACAAGTTTGGATGTTGGTAAGCCTACACTGGATATATTTGATCAAATCTTTGATCTCGACCTGTTACCAAAACAGATGTAGCATTTATTTATTTATATATAAGGTTTTCGCACAAACACAGAGCAAACCAGATTAAGATTGGTATAATTTGAAAGCGTTACATAAGCTCACCCGACCGGAGCCAGAGTAGAGACGGTGCCCGGCAAAGGGTAGTACCGGGTTCCGGTCGGGTCCAGTTTGATATAGAGGTTGGGAAGCAAGTTGGCTAGCAGTATTTTTATGTACCGTGGAAAGCCGAGTTCTGACTAGCGGGAATCAAATTGGTGATATAGAATTAAATTTGTAGGATATGTAAAATCGGTAAAATCAATATAGAATTAATGAAATGGAATCAATGATATAGAATCAATGAATCAACTACAAGTACATCCCAAGTCTTGCAGTATGGATTTACTGGTGGTCTTTTGTCTTGGTCAGCTTATAAGATACTGAAATATTCTTCCTGCTCACTAAATCTTAATTCTTCCTCTTCTTATTCTTCACCACCCGCCTCTATGATGACAAAATCTCTACATTTTGACGCCATTGTTATCGGAGGTGGATTCAGTGGTATTTACCAAACTTACAAGCTGCGTGAGCTTGGGTTCAAAGTTCATGCCTTTGAAAGAACAGACGGCTTGGGCGGTGTTTGGAAAAACAACATCTATCCTGGCGCTCAAGTCGACTCGGAAATGCCAGTTTACCAGCTCTGGATTAAGAAATGCTACGAAGACTTTAACTTTTCACAAAGATTCCCTGACTGGCGAGAAATCCAGGCTTATTTTGCCCATGTAGACAAAAAACTAGACATTTCAAAAGAATACGACTTCTCCTCCAACGTATCGGCCGCTTCGTTCAGCGAAACTACAGGACGATGGACGCTGGACGTGCAAGGCAACGGTGCTGGAACTTATACAACTAAATATCTCTGCATTTGCTCAGGTTTCGCCTCCAAAAAGTACATTCCGGACTTTGTAGGAATGAACAAGTTTAAAGGCCTGATGCACCACACTGCCGAATGGCCCATAGAACAAGGCGACCTGACCGGCAAGAAGGTCGCGGTCATCGGTACCGGATCCAGCGGTGTTCAAGTCATTCAAGAAATAGCGTCTCGTGTTGAGCACCTAACGGTATTCCAGCGAACTCCTAATCTCGCCCTTCCAATGCAACAGCGAAAGTTGGATCAAGCGTATGAAAACGCAAGAAAGCCCTACTACGATGAAATCTTTTTAAACACGCTACAGGTTTCTATCAGTGGCTTCGAGTTCGGGTTCGATCCAAGATCCGCATTAGAGGTCAGCCCTGAAGAGCGCGAAGCCTTTTTCGAAAGCTGCTGGGAAAAAGGAGGATTCCATCCTTGGGTAGGAACGTTCCAAGACGTCTGGATTAATAAAGAAGCCGACGAGTGTCAGTATCAATTCTGGAGAAAAAAGGTGCTGAACAGGATCACTCGTCCTGAAATGAAGGACAAACTGGCTCCTGAAACTTCTCCCGTAACGTTTTGCGGAAAACGTCCATCTTTAGAGAATAAGTACTTTGAAGTTTTTAACCGAGATAATGTTGACTTGGTGGACGTTAATACTGACCCCGTCGTTGAATTCACTGAAAAAGGAATCGTTACAAAAGAACTAGGTGAAATAGAGCTTGACGTTGTTGTTTTTGCTACTGGTTTCGATGCAATCACTGGCGGATTGACTCAAATAAACATCACTGGCATCTCTGGCCAGACCCTCAAGGACAAATGGAGTACTGGCGTATCAACTTATTTAGGTGTTTGTACCTCAGACTTTCCCAATATGTACTTCATGTATGGCCCCCAAGGCCCAACCGCTTTTTCCAACGGCCCGACATGTGTCCAGATTCAAACCGACTGGATCACCGATGCCATCTTACATTGTGAGAAGAATAACTTGAAATACTTGATGGCTACCAAGAAGGTAGAAGATCTTTGGGGAATACATGTAGCCGATCTCCAGGCTCATACTTTAGTTGAAGGAACAAAGAGCTCCTGGTACGTTGGGTCAAATATTCCTGGAAAGAAAGTCGAAGCTCTAAACTATATGGGAGGAATACCTAAATATCTAGAAGCTATTGGGATGGAAGCAGATTCAGGATTTAAAAACTTTACCAAAGGATATTGAAATGGTTTCATTGAAGTTTCTGATTGAAGCTTTGTGATCTGATTGAAGTTTCGTGATCTGATTGAAGCTTCGTGATCTGATTGAAGCTTCGTGATCTGATTGAAGCTTCGTGATCTGATTGAAGCTTCGTGATCTGATTGAAGCTTCGTGATCTGATTGAAGCTTCGTCATTGATTCTATTGCACTGAAGCCTGGTCATTGATTCTATTGCACTGAAGCCCATGACTGATATTCCTGATTGCATCTGTCTAATGACTTAACAGCCTGTGTCAAAAACTGACAGAATGGCAATATTTTTACGGTCAACATATATTAATAGCATCGTTTTCCGTTTCACTCGGACAATTCGCTGGACTGGCTTTAAATTCAAAATCTTTTAATTATAGCACTTGCGGAGGACTTGGATGAGGTCCATAAATATAATAAGTGACAAACTATAGTAACTGCCCAAGTCAATTGGGTTTTATGATATAGCTAAGAATAGATAATTTGTTACACTTGTTGATACCCCATGGAGCAGAAGTTCTCATGGTGCATCTTGACGGTCTACCAGTGGAACGGAGTATGGTGTTGGACTTTTCAACCAGCTCATTTCATCTTTCTAAACGTAGCTATTACTATATTTTGTCATGTTTGTCTCATATATTGTTCTATTCGAGTAGAGTTTATCGTTTTTCAGTATACCAACGTCTGTTGCTGTATCCACTCTTCAGTTAACAGTTGACTGAAATGGTGCTTGAGTGTGACCTCAATGGTCGATAAATTTTATTGCCAGTAACTATTTTGGCACCTTTATATTTGACATATATCTTAAAATAAATTCACACTGTTAACCTTTCTTGATGGCTTTTTCGTTCGAAAGTGAGTCTACATTCAAGAAGGTACTCTAATTGACTATGAAAGTCAATTCCATACGCAAGTAGATATCATCTATAAGAACAATGAACCTAGAACAGCATTTTAAACAGCAGTCTCTTGTTATATCATTCGTCAATGGAAACAAGCATATACGAAGTCGTATTAAGTTCAACAAAGCAAGAAGAGCAGACAAATCGATGAGTTTCTATAATTGACATACTTTGTCCTCAAGTCCACTCTGCTTCTTCACGGATAGTTTATTCAAGAGACTTTAAACGCAAGGCATATAGCCCTGCAGAAGAAACCTTGTGTAATGATAAGCTATTTTTAAAGAAAGAAACAGGACGAATAGTTGAGAAAAAGATTTGAACTTGTCATAATAATTGTAAATAATAATATTTAGATTTGTGCCTATGTTCCTGCTTCAAAAAATGGGCAGGCCAAAAAAATCAATTGAGCAACAATTGATCCATCAAACGTTCTTCTCTTGAATATTATTTTGTAGCGATAGCACATAATGTACACAAGTAACACAAACTCTTCAGGTGCTCAGACTTAACTGCTGCTTGTAGTTCGCTTCAAAATAGAACAAAGATAATCATCACCTCAAACTTATGAACCGACCTCATCGAAAACTAAACTCTCATCTCCACATTGTTATTCCTGTGCACCTGAAAATATGTAATCACGCCGAAGTTTGAGCTAAACACATGTGTATACCGTTGAATGAAGGTTATACTTCGTAGTGCTGGTGTACTGTGTTTCATCAATCAAAGTTAATCTTGTAAGACAGTTCTACACCATGTATCACCGTGTATGAATAGCTCTGGCACAAAAGCGAAGAGCCATTGGAAAAGGTTATGAAATTGATGCGATTTTTCTCAATGCATTCACATACAACTCAGCTCATCGAATTTTATTGAAGCTCGATTTGATGGAGGTTTATTTATAGCTCAAGTAGAGATATATCGGCCGTTACAACGTATATACACTTATAAAACAAGTCTTGCTTCACTGCTTGAAACTCCAATTGTTCAAAGCTAAACAGCTCTGGGAGAATATATTGAGTTTGTAGCATTTCTTCTACGAGAAACACTCATTACCAAAACCAAGGGCTGGCCCACTTTCATTTTCTTTATGATTAAAGCTGTTGTTCGTGCTCCTATGAACAAGCTGGAGATTGTACTGTTGGTTTCAATACGAGCAGACACTCCAGCCAGGCCCCTTAGCGTTTACAGGTAACTGAACTTTCAAAGAATTGAACTGGATAACTTGCATTTCAGTGTGAAAGGCGTAAACTTTGATCCGTTTGAATAGAGCTCATCGCTAATTGAGACTACATAAAGTTCGAAGCTCATCTCATCACAGAAATGAGTTTCACCTTATTTTTTGGAACACAAACTTTGGAGTAAACTAAGCATGGAACATCGGCAGGTACAAATATTGGCGCAATGATTGCTACTAAGGCTTGAACATTTCTGTAAAATTTCAACTTGTAATTAAGTTTAGTCATTTGAGTGGAATATCAAGACCTATCCTCTCTCAAAGTAGGAACTTTCAAGAGTCAATTGTAGACGAAGTGCGGATCTCTATAGCTTCTATAGTGCTTTAGAAATGTTTGTCAAGTCTCTCTTCAATAGTAATAGTGCAATTTCACTTTGTGATCATCTCAAGTGCTATATTTGATACGAACTTCAAAACTATAATGCCAATAGGATGATCAGTTAAATGTCATTATCTTTGGAACATTTCCTGGTCATTTCTTCATGATATGATACCATTGTATACCAAGTCTACTTCATTGCCAGAAACAAAGAGTCTATACAATGAGGTGAAAGTCAACATCATAAGTTGTGTCCAAAGCTTTATCTCTTATTCAACTTAAGAGGTCTCTCCACGTGTAAATCTTGAATATTTAACATTTCTACTAGATGAACAGAGTCCAACAGTATACTGCAGTATAGTTTAGATGTTTAAAGTTCAATGTGTGTCCACCGAGTGTTTCAGAAGTTCATTGGACAAACCTTCTCTATACAAGACGATGCGATGATTGGCATTAATGGATGGTTTGGAACATTGTTGATATTTTCCGGCCTCATCTACCAGGAACAAACTCGATACTCATTATATTAAATAAAAATCAGAAAATTATACATGACTAAAATGCATTCTATATATCATGTAGCTAATTAAAAAAATCCCTTGAGAATATCCCATAGACCCGTAAATTACAATCGTAAAAAAACCAATATTAATGAAATAAAAATTAAAATAACTGTCGCGTTCGTGTCGAAATCAGGTAAAATCAGAATCACATTAGACCCCAGAAAGGAATTGGTATAGCCATGTTAGCTTCAGGTTCCTCAATCTTAATTGAATCAATGATATACGTTCCTGATTCTTTATTATAGTGTAAGTTTCCGCGTCGAACTCCTTTGATGTTCAAAGTGGAAGCAAACTCAAGACTCCATTCTTTACCAATAGCGTTGTTAGTTATAGTTGAAGTAGTTAAAGACCCTGTGAAGTGCGTTTGGTTAAGTTGTTGAATAGATATTTTCAGCGTGTACATTGAATCTGTCAAATCTAAGTTGTCGGGCGTTTTTGCAGCAAAACTTCCATCTTTGAACCCACCACTATTCCGCCCATTAGACTCACGTTTAGAGAGGCCGGTCGCGATGTAGCCACCACAGGAATCTCCAGACTTTGGTGAATCACCTGCCCAGTCACAGTTTACCAAAGATCCATCTTGTTTACAAACTGTTCCAACGGCACAATGGCGAACGACCCAGGCACCATTCGTACATCTTCCGTATCCATTCAACGTACACCTTAACTGGCCTTCTACCTGACAGGTTCCACCATTTGTGGGACAAGTATTTTCTGTAGATTCCGTAGAATTAGAATTAGTTGCAAAATCTTCTTTGCGCTCGAGTAGCAAATGGTCGTGAAATTTAACTTCACCTGTCTCCCCATAATGAGCATGAGCTAGAGTTTTAATGTTAGTATTTGTGTCTCAAAGTGAAAAATTAACGCTTAGCTTACCTCTTGTCGAGATGAGAGTCTCAGAATTAACAGGAGCATCAAGTATACTGAAGATTGAAGCGCCAATGGTTGTATATCCGTTAGCAGTAGCTCCTGTAACGTATTTCGTAACTCTTGCCAATGTCGGAGAATTAAATGAAGTATCAGCGACCGTTGTTGGGCGAACATTTGAGGTCGACTGAACTTTCTCAAAAACAGTAACAACAGGTGCTGAAGCCGTAACTTTAGTTCCTGATAGTCCAGCAGCTTGGTCGCTCATAGTTACAGATGTTATTTCTTGAACATTTGCACTTCCACTGATAGTAGATGTCACTTCCTTTCCATTTGAATCCACTACAAGAGTAGTAGTTATGACTTGAGTAGGTGCTGTAACAGTTTCGTAGACAGTGACATCTGGTAACGAGACGTGCACTATAGAAGTGAATGTAGCACCTGAATTTCTACTATTAGATGAAGTGTCTGAAATTGCTACTGAAGATGCGCTAGGTATCGAAGTAGTTATTGTAAGAATATCAGTTAATGAGCTGGTAATTTTAGTTGTACTAGTAATTGTAGTGGTAGAGTCGATATTCGTTTCTGAAGCACTAGATTGTGGGCTTGATACTGTAAAACTTTGATTGTTTGAAATTACAGATGAGGTAAGGACAGTACTAATTTCAATAGTAGATTGTCTTGTTGAAGATGGCACTGGTGAGGTTGATGGTGAGACTGATGGTGAGGTTAATGATGAAGTTGATGATATCGGTACAGAGGATGTTGCAACAGTAGACAAAGAAGTAATGGTAGACGAGGAAGATCTTGCAATTGATGAACTTTGGGAAGATGATTGAGAAACAGACACCATCGAGGATACTGCAGAGGAAGAACTTGAACTTGAGCTCCCACCTAATGCAGCCTTTACGCCTTCCGCAAAATTCAGATTCGTACTGGTATCGATATTTTTCCAGGCTTGAGAAGCATCCCACATCATGATACCCCCAAATGTGCCATATTTATCTTGTAAATAATTAGCAGCTTGTGTAACAGTATCGATGGAAACATAACCTGATCCAGCCGCACTTGATGAAGCAGGAACACCCAAATAAACTTTGGCATTTGGATTCGGTGAAGACTTAATCAGGGTATCCCAGGCACCAAAATTGAAGTTCGGATTGGCATTATTGGGTTGCCAGGCTTGCATACCGCAATAATTGTTATAGAATTGGACAAAAACAAAGTCAACGATACTATCTGTGATAACGTTGTTCAGATAATGGTCTGGCAATGGACACTGGGGTGCAGCAGCAATATAGTACGGCTTAGACGAGTCTTCTGAAAAGAGCTCCCGAAGTTTCTTTGATAGAGTGACATATCCAGTAGTAGATCCTCCTTCAATATCAAAATCGAAACCATCAACTTTAGAATCCCCAAAAGGTCTCGTATCGCTTTGACCACCGCCAAATAAGTTCCAAAGAGTCTTTGCAAAATCACCAGCTTGATCATCATCTGTAAACCCATATTGACCGGCCGCACCACCCAAAGAAAGAATGATCTTTTTACCTTTCGATTGGCAGTACTTAATATCCTTTGATATACTCGGGCATTGTAGAAGACCTGTTCCCGGAAATAAACCTCCATCATCACACGAAGCAGCAAAATTAACTTCAGGTAAACCTTCGATACCAAAAAAGACGTGCAAAAATGAAAGAAGTATAATATCAGAAGAGTCGCTATCGCAGTAGTTGGATAATCGCTCCTGAGTACTTGCACCACCTGCTGAATTTTGTCCCCAATATATGGCTACATTATTATTAGCGGTAGCAGAAAATGCTGAAACCACTGTAGTTGTAGCCAGAGCTATCACCGGAAACAAGTGAAAAGTCCTCATTGAAATTTGTAAACGAGTGTATCTAGTTGACGAAAATAGTTATTTGATATTCAGAAAAGCAGCTGGTGAAATGAATACCATTATATATAGCTAAATGGAATCGAGATGTACCTACAGTACCGTCAATTTGAATGAGCTGGCTCCTGTAATCGAACAAAAGAACAGACGGAATTCATTTGTTTAAGCTCGTTTCTTTTTAATATATTTCTACAAGTCTTGACAGTAATTTGTAGTATATTTTCCGACTTGCTGAATCATAGAATGAATTACAATGAAGTATCAGAAGGAATGGCTGCATATCCAGGAGCCCAGTACAATGCTATCAGCCTTTGTATACCAGAAAATTGCTGAAACTTTCATTGAATTTCCTTTAATAAAAGATTTCTGCCATCAATTTGGCGCTCTCTATTGTGATACTACTAATATTGTTTATGTACAATATAGCATATTAGCTAGCCTCGTTTTTTCTGATGCTCATATATATGGAAACCTGTTTTTGTCCTAATTAAAGTTAAGGTTTGAGCGGCTGGTCCCATCGATTTACTGAATATGGGTGAACAAAGGTACTAATATCACAATTTCTGGAATGTTTGTACTATGGATCCAATATTTCTATGTAGAAAGCTAAGATGTTGGAAAATACCAATACTCAGACATGAAGTATAAGCACAGTAATTGCATTGGATGCTAATTAGTCTTCCTTCACGAGCATGTTTCTAGACCTAAGATTCAGGGTCCGGATCAAGAGCGGGGCCCTAAAGTAAATGAGTATAAAAGGAGAATCTCCATCTTTGGGATGAATTTGCTTTCTTTTTTACAAGCAATCGTGGTAATAAATACACTGAGATCATTTTGAAATCAAATGTCCATAGAGCATTGCTCACTAGTATAGAAAACAGAGATCATCGGGCTTATTGGGCTCAGCAATAGCAAGACACAGATCAACCTTATAGAGCTCATCAATAGCAACTGATCATCTATGGAATGAGCCTTCTTCAGTTGCCATGCACAATTGAGAGACAATTCATGATTACTATGTGCTCTTACCCACAATATTGTCTACTAATAAGAGTGGAAAGTAGTCAGACGTTGATGTCTACTAATAGTAGTGAAAAATAATGACACTGTACTAACAACCGACTGATCTTCTTGAAGTCTTTGTTATTGAACATAGTGCAATTATTCGATTACCGAGCTGTCATTAAGATTTGTCCATGCTCTATATATTCAGCTTGGACACTGTAAGCCAGCCTTTTCATTTTCAAACCAGTTCCTTCAAGGCGAATACGATCAATACTGAACTGTACTTATATGCCGTGAGTGTTTCTATTTAATATCATGTTCATAAATTGCTTCTCATAACTAAAGGTGATATATTCCAAGCGTTACATAACTTCATCAGGATCCTTCCCAGTAAGAAAATTGCCTATACTCTGGGCTAAAGATCTTCCAACTATACCATCCAAGACTTGTCCTGCTCTATCCAAATCCTCTGTTCTTAACGCCAATGCTAATCTTTGCATATTCCCATATCGTTCACTCAGCTTCCCTGCCATCTTCGTACTGACATACTTAATCGTGTTCAATGACTTTTCCATACACTCCCTCGAGTCTGCACCACATTTAACTCGACCCAAATCACCACCAGCAATTCCTCTCTTGAGATACGCTTCAGACTTGCTAGCCTTGTACCAAGTAACACTTTCATTTGCAAGAAGAGTTTTGACCCAGTCAGCCGTACTCAGAATATCGGTAGAATTCACCAGTCTCCACTTATGATCAATTTCGAGGTCTAGACAACCATTCTCCAATATCGGTGGTTCAACCTTCAGCTGTCTTTTAGATGATTTAGTCTTTTTTTTTCCAGATGGAGTAGTAGCGCCTTTCACTAATTCTCGAACTCTTTCTGCCATTTCTTGATTTTTAGAATTTGCCCATTTCTTTGATAGAGCTGCCAGTCCTTGTAGAATACAGACAACTTCCATCTTATTTCCAATTGAAGAGTGGGATGGAGGAGTTTTCTGTTTTAGCACCCTTAAAATGTATGCCACCAGATCATTTTGTCCACATTCTGAAGGAGCGTGACTTAGCATCTCTTCAGTGTCTATAACGACGAAGACTGTGGACAGGATCTCCGAGAAGACTTCATCAACTGGAATGAACATGTCTTGCTCTTCATCATATATACTTGTGACAGACCTCGTAAGAAATATGGGATATATTCCTTCACCTTTTTGCTCGTTCGGGATGGTTGGGCCCTGATAGTACGAGATATTAAAGTCCGAGGTTTTCAATTCTTCTTCTACCTTTTCGCCTACTTTCGACAATTCACAAAACTCTTTGCTTAGGAAAACTTTGAGGTCTTTTATTGAGACTAATAAGTTCAAGTCCCTTGCTCTGTTAGCCTCATTAACTGCCTTTTGTCGAGCCTTTTCTGCCTCCTTCCGTTGTTTCGCGAGAGCTCTCTGATGTCGTCGAGCTGATATTTCATTTTGAGTTTGGCGCGCCTTGGTGGGAGAAGTACTAAAGGCCTTCAAAGTTGGGTCTACAACAGTGAAATTCCAGTTAGCCATAGAGTTACGGCTGTTCAGCCCAACCTCCACTGGACGAGCCTCTTTTGAAACCAACTCGTTTTCATCGTTTTCAGTGGAATTAACGGAGGCATCGGGGAAAAATAATGGCGAACTCGTCCCACAGCGTGTAGGTTTGGGTTCGGGTTTGTCTTGGAGTGAATGAATAGGCTCAAATTGTTCTGAAACACGATCTTCAAAGAAGGAAGGTGAAGAGAAGGTTATAGGAGATCTTGTAAACGTATGTGTCTGTCGCGGGTTTGTACTGAGAGGGAGTTCCTTATGAGGGTTTGCGAGTGGAGAGCTGAGGAGCGATGATTTAGATTCTCTTGGAATAGTGCCTGATTCAGTAGGTTGTACGGGAGATATATTGAAGGGCGAAGAAGAAGTAAAAATAAGCTTGTCAACGACAAATCGGCTTTTTTTGGGCGGGTTTGGCTGGCACAGGGCTTGATCAGGTAACTGTTTTGGAGGTGAAGAGGTGTCGAGCAGTACAGTGTCTTCAGTTGTTTCATTATGGTTTCCGGGGCCGTTACCGATTTGCTTTTCTAGGTGCAGCTTGTAGGGCGTGGAAGACACGACTTGTACCTCAGAGTAGCCAGCATCTTCGATAAAAGGTCTTGGTTGAGAGGGCTTCGACGGAGAGGAATTGCAGCCGGCAAATAATGGAGATGAAGTTGTTTGGTTCCATTCTCCGGTGGTAGGGTGGGCTTTTGGAGTAGAATCATGTACAGGAAGATCTGGCGATGATAGTAAAATGCACGGGTTGGCTTCTGGTTCTGAATCAGTGGGGTTCACAGGTGTTGAGTTTATGATCTCTATCGAGCTATATTCATGCGTGGATTAGTACGGAGAATAGGAAGAACGCGATGAGCTAGCATACCCAGTTGAAAGTCGGCTCTTTCTGAGAGTGCTGGCGGAGTTATATTGCAGCTGAGTAGCTGGAATGCTGAAAGAGGCATCGTCATCGTCTGTCAGGGTGATTATCTCTTTACTCTGATCTCCGGTCATTGCGAGTTTCTAGAGTCTCTGGAGTCTCGAGAGTCTCAGAGTCTCGAGAATATAACATGTAGGAAAAGAGTAAACGCGTTTAGTAAAATGATTTACATAAGCAATGAGTAATCTGAATAGTTTAATGCTGAACCAGGGGTATTTCCTAAAGAGAAAAATAAGTTAACGCGAAGCCGATGGTAATTGTTTTAATTTAGAGACAAGGAATTGTATGGGAGCTGATTGAGAGGTGCAATCGACAGAAGCATTGAGAATTGGCGCATGGAGAATTGACAGGCGCACGGAGAGATTGAGAGGCGAAGTGACGAAGACTCGTTACGTGCTATAACGTGCCTGGAACATTTACGTGGAAGAGCGAAATGACTGTTTGGTATTTCAGTCAGTGAGAGTCAAGGAACCAAGTTTATTTTGCGGACGATAGTAGCAGACGAGGCTTCAGGAACAAAACAATAGTCGAAAGGCTGATCCAGGTGGATGGGATAGCGAGAATCGGCTTGCTATAAGCTTTGAATAAGCCGTTCTAGAAATTGGCAGGTCTCTACATAATGATCAAACAAAAGTATGACACCTGCTTGCGAGTAAGGTTTTTCCTGAGTGAGAAATGTCTTGAATACTCGATGAGGAGGTTCAGAAGATGTTTTACGATGCCTAGAGATGAGCCTAGAGATGAGCCTGGAGATGAGCCTGGTTTAGGAGAAGGCTATAGGGAGTTACAAACTGTAAATGCAAAGGGTAACTTGTCGATGCGATGAGCATCGGTCAGACTCAGATTGCTGATGAGAGTGGAATCTTGAGAAACCTCGTGTTCCAGGGTCTCTGGAATCTGAAAAAAAATATGTTTTCACTGCATTGAGTTCTTGTTGGATTCAATTGACTTGCTAGCGAGCAGGTTAACTGACGAGAAGAGAGCTTTTAGAGAAAGATTAAGGTAACTAACAGTGTGAAATTTTAAAAGTCAAAATATTGTTAGGACCCAAATTTACGTTGAATGTTCTGTGGGTTACTTAGTGAACCTTAAGTAGGATTTCTTTTTCCAGGGCAAGATTTCTTTTTTTCTTGCTTTCTTTTTGTTTCTAGTTGTAGAACAAGACACTTTTGAGCATGAGGAGGAAATGCATTTAACTTTAGCTGTTTCGAAGCTTAAAAGATTCAGCTAATACAGATGGAGGAGATGTTTGAGGCGGGTATTGAGATAAAACAGGAACTAGGAATGTGAAGGGAGAAGGAATCAACGGTTTTTGTAGCGAGCTGGCTAGAAATAGTGGGTGAATTGGCTGGATAACACGTTTCAGGCTGCATTGACGATTTTAGTATGAAATTTGATAGTATTAACTAATATTTAACTAATTTTTGGAATATTTAACTGAAATATTTAACTATGGTATTTATTACTATGGTATTTTTTGAAATTTAACTATGGATATTTTTTGAAATTTAACTATGGATATTTTTTGAAATTTGAGTATTTGAGTATCTGAATATCTGAATATTGAATTTCTTATTTTATCTATTTTATTTTTATTTTTATTTTTATTTTTATTTTTATTTTTATTTTTTTTTTCTTTTTGTATGGAATTTGTTTTGGACACAAAATAAACCTGCCATTTTATTTAAACTTTTTTCCTTCCAACTTTTTTCAACTTTAAATATATTTCAATACCAACATCGCTCACCGCAGAATAGAACATTATATAAATATCCTTTAGCTCGCCATTTTGCTCCATCTCCTGCGCTGACATCCTCTCATCACCATGGCTCAAGAACCTTCACTGTCTCCTACAAAGTCATCTTCGCCGATGCCATCAGACTCCAGCTCCATCCCTCCTACACCCTCTCTCGACCCCAAAAACCCAAAGAAAGTCTCCAAGCAGTCCACGCCCACAGCGTCTTCTTCCTCTACAAAACGTCGTCCCCGAACCTCTCACATCTGGAACTACTCCACAACCAACCCCGAGGATGGCATCACGTTGAACCGCGATGGCCAGGAAGTCTGGATTTGCTCCATGTGCAAAGACAGCAAAACTACCTATCTCCTATCTGGCGGCACCGCTGCTCCCATCCGCCATCTGGCCAGAGTCCACAAAATTGAACCGTGTGTATCCCATTCAAGACCTCGCAGGTCTCACCATGGTCATGGCAAACATCACTCAGAATCCTCTATCATCTTGTCTAGCAGTGCAAACGCTGCCATGTACAAAAATGAAATGTGGCAGCAAAACTTTGGGAATCCTTTTCTTCCCAATGGCATGGTCAATGGTCTAGGCCATCATATGCAGTCAGCAGCCATGATTCCCATGCTTCCTCACCATCAAATGATGGCTCCTCCTTCTCATCACATCCACTCCATGCCCTCGCATCCCCAACCACAGCAACATAACGAATTGGATAAACAGTACGTTTTCCCAATGGTCGTTGGAAACAGTGGTAACGTCGGTGCCGATGATATGGGCATAAACTACTCCGTCCCTGCTACTCCCATGAACCAAGACTTTGTGCCAAACAGCTCATACGGATTCCCCATCCATCCCATTCAACCTGTATCTTACAATCAACCACAGCAAGCATCTTCTACCAGCCAGCAGTCGACCGTCGACACTGGCTCTAACGTCCTGGCAACTGGCAGACACTCCCGCAGCGGCTCCTCCGTTGACTCTCCCGTTACCAGTTCGTCTACTCCACAAACAAACCATGCTTCATCCGCTGCTTCTTCTCCTAATACTCCCTCCTCCTCATACTCGGACACCAAGCCTAAAGTCGAGGTCAACTTTGATGGTGCTCTGAGTTCTTTACTCAAAATTGTTTCAAAATATGATGTTCCAGACTCACTCATTGACTCGGAGAGTTTCAAAAACTTTTGCGGGTTCCTGAACCCTTCAGCGTTGGACGTTCTCCCAGAGTTGAAGAGGAAGTTAAAACAGGCTAATACTGCTACTACAGCAGCTTCGTCTACTGTCCCTTCTACTACTGAGAATAGCTCTACGGAAAGTTCTAATATGCAGCAAATGTTTGTGCCGGATACTTCAGACGCCACGTTTGAATACAATGAAGCTTCACAACCTGCCGACTCCGTCGCTGCTGCTGCTGCTGCTGCCAACAGTGGGGTGATAAGCGTCGCCGGCAATGAGTACTTTGACCCCAGCGTTAATCCTTGGGGCCAGCAATTTGGTACTGGTGCTATGAGTGAAACGTTAGTTCAACAGGCTGTGACTACAAGTTATCAAGGCGAGTTTATTTGGTAATGCACCAAAGCTGGATCTTTTTTACATTCTCTAGTTCTTTTTTATGATTTTTTGTACTTGATGACTTATTTATTATTTATTTTATTTATTCTACTGTTCGCTAAGGCTTGTAATCGTAGTGAAAATGGTTGGACGGTGGTAGCTAGCCAGCCATGAGCTGGAGATAGAGCTGATAGAGCTGATAGAGCGGGAGATGGAGATAGAGCTAGAGATAGAGTGGCTGGGTCTACTGAAAGACTCCACTGGCTAACAGAAATGGCAGGCAAATGGGGACGTTAAGAGTTGTTGGCTGAAAAATGGAGATACTAAGGTCCTGGCGTTAAGAGTCTATGTTCTGCTTCATTCATCTGCTATTCGTTCATCTGCTATCCGTTCATCTGCCATTATTCGTTCATCTACTAGTATCCGTTCATCTACCAGTATTCGTTTGTTCTTGTTGGATGAGATTAGCTCATGCAGTGTTCACGTGTATGTTACATTGCCTGTCAACCGCTCCAGCCAATCCCAGCGCTCCTAAAATACTTACAGGTTAGGGTACATTTACAGAGTACATCTACAGAAACACCTACAGGTTAGGGCACAGGTTAGGGCACAGGTTAGGTTGACTGTGTTCGGCCGTACGTTGTCCAACAGGGTCTATGTGGGCTAAGAACCGAAACAAGCTTTTTTTTTTTTGACAGGTCCCAGCCCTATCATAGAAATTACATTCGCACAGTCACACGAGTAGCCATAAATTATGGTTGAAGACAACTATTTTTCAGACCGTTTTATGACGAAATAACATCCATATTGTCATCTAATCTAAAAACAATCTGTCAAATCTCATTTATCAGACCTAATTAGACTTGTAGATTAATGCTAATGTCAAAGAACATACGAAACAGTCCAGTGCAAAAAGTTGGAAAACTAGTAGACTATAATGGGCACCTACATTGACTTGGCTTTCGGAAGCTGAAAGACGCTAAGATTTGGAAAAAAAAAAAATTTTACCAGTATTTTACTACGCTAAAAATATTATACCGCCAAAATTATTCTACCGACTGCTTAATTTTTTTTTCTCTCTCTCTTATCGGTGATATGAACTCTGGTACCAGTTAGACAACGCTTTTTTTTGCTCCTTTCTGTACTTGTATGCTTCTTCTTTTTCTTTCCTAGCACTTTCTGTGTTTGTACACCCATAATATCACCATCAAAATTCCTTAACATTAGATATTAGATATGGCAACAGCTCTCCAGAAGGTGTCTTATGACTTGGACGATGATCAATACATCCCAGGAAGTTACAACCTATCTGCCGATACTGCTTCGTCCAATGCCTCAATCTACTTGAAAACAGTTCTGGGACCCAATAACGAAGAGATTCCCTTGGTCCCTCAACCTTCAGACTCTCCTAATGACCCTCTTAACTGGAATCCATTCCGCAAGCACTGGCATATGATTCTGGTTTGCGTTATGGCAGGCTTGACAGCAGCTACTGCTAACGATGCGGGATCCGCGCAAAACGGAATGAACTTGGAGCTCAATATATCGTGGGACGCTATGAACACTGCAGCAGGCGTTCTGTTCGCGGGCATCGGGCTTTTCTGTTTCCTCCTCTCTCCTAGTTCCTTCTTGTACGGCCGAAAGATTGCCTATATCATTTGTGTTACCGTGGGCCTTGCCGGATCGATATGGTTTGCGAACGTTCATCATACTGCAGACAGCGTCTGGAACCAGCTGTTAGTCGGTGCTTCGGAGGCTGCCTCAGAAGCCCAGGTCCAGCTTTCGTTGTCCGACATCTTCTTCCAGCACCAAATGGGTACCGCTGTCAGTTTGTATATCGTTGCAACCTCTTTAGGAACGTTCCTGGGACCTCTGGTGTCTGGATATTTGGCGACTTCTCCAGGCTGGAGATGGATCGGCTGGTGGGGTGCTATAACGTCTGGAATCTATCTGCTCTTCGTCATTTTTACTTTCCAGGAAACCTACTTTGACCGCGAACATTATGAAAAAGCCCAGCGAGCGACCTCCACAGCTCTTCTATCCGAGAAAGAGGAAGCCACTCTCGAGCCTGGACTTGAAGTAAAGCCCGAGCCCAAGATATCTTTTCTAAGATCTATTGCCTTTATAACTCCTGCTGTGAATCTTAAAGGCACAGGCTTCAAACAGTACATTCAGCGACTCTATCTCACTCTTCGAGTCTTCTTGTTCCCAGCTGTCATCTATGCTGGCGTCCAGTGGGGGTTCCAAGATGTCTTCCTCACCTTTTATATGACCACTATGACTGAAGCGTGGATTGAGGAGCCATATAACTACTCAGACGCTGCTGTAGGCATAATGAATGTGCCTCTGATCATTGGTTCGCTGCTTGGATGTCTCTATGGCGGCCCGTTCTCTGATAAGTTTGTGCATTGGTACACATCCAAATATAAAAACGGTCTCTATGAGCCAGAATACCGTCTTTTCCTGCTTGCCCCGACTTCTATCATATCTTCTGCTGGCCTCCTCATGTTTGGAATTGGAACCGTCAACGTATGGCCCTGGCTAGTTACTTACTGTGGTCTTGGGTTTATTGGCTTTGGCTGGGGCTGCACCGGCGATTTGTCCATGTCCTATCTCATGGATGCCTATCCCAATATGGTTCTGGAGGGAATGGTAGGTGTTTCGGCCATTAACAATGGTCTTGCTTGCATGTTCACCTTTGCTTGCCAGGCTTGGATCGATAGCCAGGGAATTCTCAAAACATACATTGTCTTGGGTTCGATTAGCTTTGTCGTCTATTTATTCACGATTCCAATGATTGTCTATGGTAAGGTGTGCAGAAAGAAAACCAAGAAGATGTACATTGAGTTCTTGAAACGCAGAGATGGGTTTAACTAGCAATCCAGTAAGCTCGTTATAGATCAACAATTTTAGAACAATAGAACGCATTCCATTATATGTTTGGGGTCAGAATATATGTTCTCACCCTATTCTTTCATTCAAATGTAGGCCTTTTTATTCAGATTCATCTTTCAATAGGGATTCATTGATTCATTGTTAGATTCAAATAGTATCCTTATTGTTGGCCATATATATTGTAAATCACATGATCACAGACACAAGTTTCGCATGCTTGTGGGTTGGGGTACTTTATCTGTCTATATATATCAAAAACAAGAAACCGCGTCATGTCAAAGAGCTATTGACAAACTTTCCAACTGTTGAAATCTTTGTGATTGTTTGACAGCCCATATATAAAAGTACTTTAAATGGCTTCAAGAGCTGCTAGACCGCTGCCTACGACTCCTGGCGAAGGGCAAGGCCTTCAGAGCTCACCTACAAAGCACTATTCAACCACATATCTATCAGAGAGAACGAACGATTCTCCAAACACTGCTGAACCCAAAGATTCATCATCGACTAGAGGCCAAGATCATATCCACGAGAGACCAGATTATTATGTGAAAGTTGTTTGTGTTGGAGACGGAGGATGTGGAAAAACTTGTCTGATGCTCACCTATACTTATGGAACATTTCCTACGACCTATATACCTACAGTGTTTGAAAACTATCTTACTACAGTGAAAGCTCCTAATGGCAAACTGATTGAACTAGCGTTATGGGACACTGCTGGTCAAGAGGAATATGATAGACTTCGTGTTTTGTCTTACCCAGAAGTGAATGTTCTGCTTGTTTGTTTTTCCATTGATTCGCCAACATCTTTGGAGAACGTTGTTGACAAATGGATACCTGAGATCTCGCATTTCTGTCAAGATATTCCGTTTCTATTAGTGGGTTTGAAAAGCGATTTACGGAAAGAACCACCTTCTTCGAAAACACTGATTACTGTTGAACAGGCGGAATATGTAGCAAAGAAGATTGGTGCTGTTGAATATATGGAGTGTTCTGCTAGGCTATCTGAAAATATAGCAGATGTTTTCAACACCGCGATATCGGTAGTGCTTGCAGACGAAGTAGCACCAGTTGAAGAAACAATTTCTGAGCCAGTGAAACAAACCAAGAACAAACCTGCAATGGTATCGTCTTCTAATCAATCTTCTCAAATAGAATCGTCAAAACCCAAGACTAAAAAGAAGAAGAAGAAGTGTGTTATTCTATAGATTTATTTCTGTTATTTTAATTGCATTGATTCATTATAATCTGGTCATTCTGATGGTCATTCTCTGGTAATTCTGATGGTAATTCTGATGTTTATTCTGATGTTCATTATATTCTGTTCATTATACTCTACTCATTATATATTCTGACTTGCTCATTCTTCATTCTTATTTGTGTCCGAATTGATTTCAGATTCTTCAGTAGCTCTGACTTCAACATCATCCTGAAGATTCTGCTCCTGAACTTCTATACGCGCTAACCCATTATAATAATTATTCCAGAGTAGTGATATGGATTCAAACTCTTTTCCAACCGCTACAACTCCCTCCATGGATCTGTTAAGCGCGTTAAGATTATTCAATACATTGTTCATAGACTAGATATAACCTGTTAGTTAGCACCCGGTAAAACTAATTTTACACATACAACTGAGATCTCTGAAATCAAACCATCTCGCTCTTGTTCAAATCGACTTTTTCTACTCGCCATGGTGATATACGTTAAAGACTCTCAAACACTTCAGGCTCAAGTAAATATATATTGGGCAAGAGCCCTAACCACATATATTAACACAATTTTTCATCAGCCCTCAATTCCTATTGATCTGAGAGCATTCAGCTAGATTTAAAAGTAAGATATCATAACTATGTCTTTAGCCGATGAACTATTAGCTGATCTTGAAAGTGAAGATGAACAAGAGCACTCTGGGCTTAGTGGATTAGAAAGTATACAACAGAATGCTGAAGACGTTGAGCTTCCAGATGCTCCCAAACAAGGCTCTTCTACGGAGCCTTTAGCAGCAAATTTCAGTGACTTGAATGGAGAAGAAGTTACGGCAGAAGATCTCATTGAACGGTTTGATTTCAAACATGTAATTGATATTGAGAGCGTGTCGAGTTTGATGGCCAAGTTGACTCCAGTATTGAACAATATTGATTTGTATCCAAGCAAACCTTCATCAAACCCATCATCAAGCAGTATCGAAAAAGACCCAGAATACCAGTTGTTGGTAGACGCAAACTCTTACTCTGTTGAAATTGACAGTGAAATCTTGGTTGTGCACCAGTTTATCAAAGAACACTATGCTAAGCGATTCAAAGAACTGGAATCTTTGGTACCTATGCCCGTCGAGTATGCGAAAACAGTACTGGAAATTGGAAATAAGTTATCCGAAATTGCATCTACAAATCTCAAAAGTATTGTCTCTGGCGCTACTTTTATGATTATCACCATGTCAGCATTTGAATCTCAGGGAGAGAATCTTACTACTACTGAGCTGGAATCTACGTTTAAAGCTTGCCATTTGTTACTTTCTCTCGACAAGGCGAAGGCAAGAATTACAAAATTTGTTTCTTCTCGATTATTGATTTTTGCACCAAATGTAGCGGAAGTTGTTGGTGCACATACTGCTGCACAGCTTATTGGGTTCTGTGGAGGACTACTTGGATTGTCCAAAACACCTAATTCCAATATCGCATCGTTAGGGTCGAAGAGACCGGTTGCCATTGGGTTTGGCCACACTGGAATTAGGCAACAAGGCTTTTTATATTATAGCGAACTAGTCCAGTCCGTGGCCCAGGAATATAGGCAGAAGGTAATGAGAATCATCTCTGGAAAATTAGTGTTGGCTGCGAGAGTTGATTTAGTGCACTCGTCCAGTGACGGATCTCAAGGAAGACAATGGCGTGAATATATAGATCAACGTATCGTCAAGTTGTTGGAACCACCAGAAAATAAGGCCCCCAAGGCACTGCCTGTGCCAATGGACCAGCCCTCGAAGAAGCGAGGCGGTAAGAGAATCCGAAAGTTCAAAGAACAGTTTCAACAAACTGAGCTTCAGAAAGCCCGGAATCGAATGACATTTGGTACAGAAAGCGAGAGCTCTTACGGAGAGGAGGAATCGGCTTTCAGCGGTATTGCGAGGTCTTCAGCTACTGGACCCAACTCTGGAGCAATCAGGGCAATCAAAATTGACAATAAAACCAAGGCAAGAATGTCCAAAGGCATGCAAGCTCGTCTTAATGGACTGTCTTCAGTTCTTCCTCCTGGCATGAGTAAAAAACAGACTGCAGCTCAAGATCTGATGAACAGTGGCATGGCATCGTCCCTATCCTTTACTCCAGTTCAAGGTATTGAGTTGATTGATCCAAGCCGTTTAGCACAGAAGCGAAAGGCTGACGAAGATAAATGGTTCAACAGTGGAACATTCACACAAATATCTACAAAGAAAAATCAAGGCTTCGTATTGGGATCGTCTACTGTGAAACCAACAATGTCACCACCGGGTGTAAACGTCAAGAAACGATTGAGTGAAATGGCGCCTCCTCAAGATCCGAAACGCCAGAAGAATTGATCTATATATTTATTTACATAACTTTTGGTATTACTAGATACTTTTTCTATATAAATTAAAGGTTAATTTTTTAGCCAAATGTATGTATAAGAAGAACCGGAAAGTTTGCAAGAACATAATTCGTGGCGACGTATGAAACAATACAATTTTGATAGCATTCAAAGAATATGAAGCGATGGTTCAAGACAAGTTAATAAAGGGAAAAAAATGTATAAAAATAACCTTGAAACCGAGTCAGTATCACAGATAACTATATATTTTAAGGTGTAGAACAATATGAGTTCAAACATTAAATAGAGTCAAGGTACGAAATCCATCAAGATCCCGCGTAAGAGATGAGCTGAAAATTATCATCTACATATATTGGTATCTGAATCTAAGACAAAGAAGTGAAGTCGAGGGCTATTTTAATAAATGAAAGAAGAGTTGTTCAAGTAATTGACTCTTAATATTTACTACTGATCTTGACATATATGTCTGGCATTATATAAACCACGAGTGTTGATTCAATAACTGGCAGATGGCCATCTTCTACGACAAATGTCTCATGAATTACAATATTTCGAAGTATGTTATATATAATACTTTCAAGAGTGCTTGGATTCCCCCACAATGGACTCCGAAGGTCTGAAGATATGCAAATGATTGTCATTGGAGACTGAAGCCAAAGTCCATGGAATATAAGGATTCCAATCAATGTTTGACACCGACTCAGTATGCCCACCATGTACAAATAATAGTTCTGAAGGTGGCATTCCTTCCAGATCATTTGGATCTGGCTCACTACCTATGCGTGCAGCATCCCAGATCATAACTCGTCGGTCAGAGCTTGCAGACGCCAAAACAGTGTCAAAATGGGGACTCCATGCTATGGCGTTGATGTTATCAGTATGACCATTGCACATTGTGTGCAGCGGATCTCTCATATTTCTGAAATCCCATAGATCAATGGATCCATCAGCTTTGCCAGTAGCAAGTAAATGGGTGTTGCTTGGATTAAATGCCATTGTGTTTATAGCTGAATCAATCTTCGAAGATGATAAGGCTGGCACCGCGCTCAGGTTGGACAATCGAGTATCATGAATATGTATTTGCTTGTCGTCAGAAACCGAGCCCAACAAGTGCATGTGCGAATGATGCCATTTGACATCGTTTACCAAATCTGTGTGGGTTCGAATGATGTTTGTAGGATGCAATGCTTTGCTAGATTTCCGGTAAGAGTTCAAGTTCCATAAGGCAACTGTAGCATCTATAGATCCGGTAGCTAGTATACCTTTTTTGAAAGTGTTCCAAGAAAGACTTGCCGCTTCATCAGTATGGTGGACCAGAGTCATATCAGGCCTGGAAAACCCTCGGGCTTGGAATGGATGCTTGGTCGTGTCAAAAATATAGCATTTTCCATTGGAAGAAACAGTTCCAACGATATTTGGACTCTGTGGCATATATTTGGCAGCGTTCACTTCACCATCGTGATCGATAAACTGGTTTATATTGACTTTCGAGTGCGGAGAGTTCAAATAACCTCCAATTTCACCTTTTTCCGCATCATACTTTGAGAGATCTGGCACTACTTTTTCACCACTTGGTAGAGTTTCTTCAGGGATCTCTATACCAGCAATGCGAACATACTCTTTTTCCTGGCCAGAAGTCTGCGTGCCCAAGAGAAGTTTGTGTCGTTTCAATCTTCCATTGTCCAACTGTTCTATATCTGGTAGCCACTGAACTGTTAGCGATGGCCATGCTAGTCTGGTTGTAATCATCAAGTCGTAGAGAAAAACAGCGTTCTTCTTCCATATCGCGTACTCAGCACGAAGTTTGGGCTCTTCAATATCGTCGTCTTTAGCATTCGTAAGCTCGACAACCTCCGACTTGTATCTCTCCAGCAGTTTATTCGTTGTTTCGCGAGATTCTTCCATCATGAGAGCCTCACCTTCAGTGGTAGGAGGAATGGCATGAAGTTGCTCCATATATTTCTGACTGTGCACATTTACTTCTTGAGGTTTCGCGATTGTCGAGTCGTTGATGATGCCCTGTGACATGGAAGAGTCTGAAGTCATAACAGCGAGAGACTAGGAATCAGTGAACAAAAACCAAAAACTTGAGATTACGGTGATGGATATGGAGTTGGTGAAAATGGAGTTGAAGATATTTTTTTTGAATTTTTTTGGCAAATATAAACGCGTCACGGGCATTCTGATTGGGAAAAATAAAATATTCACGTGACTTTTTAAAATATAAACGCGTCACGGGCATTCTGATTAGAAAAGTCATTCACGTGATTTTTAAATATAAACGCGTCACAAACATTCTGATTGAATAAGCCATTCACGTGATTATTTTTAAATATAAACGCGTCACGAACATTGATTAAGAAAATTAATTCACGTGATTGCACTGTTTTTTTATAACGCGTCAAGGACATTCCTGGTTGGGAAAAAAGCAATATCCACGTGATTACAGTATTTTTTTGTTCGGATTAGTGCGCAATGGGCATTTAATTTAATATCTGCTAATTCTTAATTTCACTCTTCTATCTACTTACTACATGATTAACTTTTTTTGTCGTATTGCGATCAATCATGTCAGAAAGCGGCGGACAATATCACTTTTCAGCATTAGCAAGCTCGCTCAGCGCAGCTTCTTCTCTACTATTTCACCGAAGCAACAGTAGAACAGCTTCTCCAGCCCACAGTCCAGAGGAACAATCCTACGAACCACCTCCATTGGAAAGAATCGAGTTGGTGGGCTTTCAACCCAACACGCGAACCAGACTGATGACTTCCGACATTGCTGAACAATTGAGATACATTCTTCCCTCTAGAATGCAGCTTCGTGATTCATGGCACTTGAACTACAGCTTGGAACAACATGGCACCTCTTTAAAGACACTTTATGATCGCAGTCAACCACCCGCCAGTATGGTGAGCCGACCCCCCAATGTGCTAATAATCCGAACCAGATCGCACGAGGTCTTCGGGGCCTACCTCAACGAGGAGCTCAAGTCGAGCGAAAACAGACGATACTATGGCAACGGCGAGTGCTTCCTCTGGAAACTGGATTCCAATGGCGATGAAAAAAGAGTTGTAGCGTATAGCTACACTGGAGCCAACGACTTTCTGATATACTGCACTCCACACTACCTGTCCATAGGCGGAGGAGACGGTCACTATGGGCTCTGGGTGGACCAAAACTTAGATAAAGGAGTCTCAAGCAGAACTCCAACCTTCAACAATGAGCCTCTGACTGCCAATGAGCAATTCGAGATAGTAGCATTGGAGGTTTGGCGTGTGGGATGAGCCCTAACCACTCTATTTATTTTGTTTAATAGTTTCATTTGATGTATTTGATTTCTTTCTTCTTCTTCAACTGTCGTTTCCTTGTTGAATGGTACTCTTGAAAGTTGCAGAGCTGGGTTCATTGCGCTGAATGGGACATTATGGACTTTACTGCGACTATAGAAGACTCGAATTCACTTAAACGATGGGTAAAATGTTTGCAGAATCTAGCAAAGCTTTCGAATCAAAATCTGGGGTTCGTTATTGCTCAGGATAAGCTGTCTGTAGTAGCAGAGTCATCGAGCCAGACTTGTAGAGGACTGATACAATTCCCGGCCTCTGGTTTGTTCAAGAATTTCAAGTATTCAGTAGGAAAAGGTGCCTATATCAAACCCGGAGCAGGAGCAGTAGATGCTGAACACTTGAACAGCGAGTTCCAGATCCAGTGCAAAGCTCTGGCAGCTATTCTGGCGCATTTGCGCTACGGGGCGACGACATATTGCAGAATAACAGTGAAGAATATTGAAGGATGCAAGAAGGAGAGTGGAAGGACAGTCGTGCGCAGCCGACATGAAAAAACAATTCGAATGAAGATTGATTTGCAAATGGAGTCGGGAATCAGCAAAACATATCAGCTACCTTGTTTATCAGAGTCTGAAAAGGATAGTCCTAGTGTGATGCTGGGGGATATATTGAATCGCAATATCAATTCGAGGAAAGGCACTCATTTGTCTGTCGGCATCAAGCTGCTCAGAAGCATCGTGATAGATACTATCGACTCTCGAGCAGAAGACTTTGTTGTGCACATAAGAGACAACTGTGTGGTTTTCAAGGGCGTTACCAGCCAGATCAAGGACGATCGAGGAAACTTGTTGAATCAGCCGCGAAACACATCTGTTAAAATACCTTTGGCTAAGATTGTTCAGTGCTCGGCCGTCAAAGGGTTCCAGTTTCAAGTACCACTTCGACCTTTGAAAGTATTCGTGGGCCTAGCAGCAGCAGTGTTTGTTCCTGGAGTCGGCGGAGGAGATCAGAGTGAGAGTCTTGCCTACAATGATATGGACGATTTTCAGCCATCTACAGTCGAGTTAGTGGTGAACGATGCAGGCAACAGAACAAGATTTCAAAGTACACAGCTAGGAAGGACCGATAATGATCTTTTTATGTTTATGTTTGATTTTATCAGCAAATCTAACGAAAAGTCATCAAGCTCAGAGGATCGAATCGAACATGACACTACGACGGTTCTTCCAAAGGATATCTCTATCGAGCCCGAAGAAGTTCAACACAATGGACAAGAGGAGGACTCTATGAATACCAACCGGCCGTTTGGAAAGCTGATTGGAAGAACCATCAGCTTTGGCTCAGGGACTACAAATGAATACTATTTCCCACAGCCGAGCAACAAGCGAGGGCTAGAAAGAGCAGATCAGCTGGAGAACAAGCGACACCGAGCTGAATCTGTTCATGACAAAAGCTACTTCAGCAGTAGGGATACGGCTAAAGTAGCTAAGGAGCAGAGTGTGATTGAGATTGAACCAGCCGAGTATCAACCAAGCATAGGCTGGGGCGAAGAACAAGAGCTGCCGACGAATTCCACGGTGCTGAAGACGGGATTTATGATTGAAGAAGAAGATGATACTGATACGGAGCCTCGAGCAATTGGGCCCACTCAGGTCTCTGATAGAGTGAAAGGGTTGTTTGATTAAAACAAGTAAATTTATGTCTGTTTAAATACGATTTATGGTATTTTGTGAGCACTTCAGCTTGCTTTGTTCAGCTAGACTTTTTGGCTTCGATAGCGCGCTCTTTACCACCGAGATACCAGTAGTTGGTCCATCTGGCAGCCTGACCTACCTGGGCGACCTCGTTGACCAAGTGGCAACCAAAGAGCAAAGGGTTCCATGGAGTGACGGCGGTACTAGAAGCAGCGGTTAGAGATGGAAACACAAAGCGCAGGACACAAAACATACGCATATTTCATAAAGACCAGAGAGTAAATGACCAAAGAGCCGGTCATTGGGCCAGAGATGAGAATGGGGTCCTTCTTCAAGTCGAGAATGGCGGCGACGGGAATGCCAAAGTTAGAGACAGGTCCTACCAACCGTTAGCACAGAAAACAAGCCGGATTTCTACAAACATACCCCAGAAATGAGTCGAGCAAATGTCTGAATCACGTAGAAAGCAGCTAATGTTAGTACAGAGTCCTGACCAGAAACCTCAATCAACCATCTTACACCTTCATCCTCAAAGTTAGCGCGGTGAACAAGCTGCAATGGCCATACTTACTTGACAAAATCTTTGGAAAACACAAAGTTTTGGGCTTTTTGAATGAAGCTGCCGGAGGTGCTCATATTTCTATTTCAGCTGTTGGTGATGTGAAAGAAGAAGGAAGAGAAAAAAAAGTGAGTTTTTTCCTTCTTTGGACTTGGCCGGTCGCTTTGCTGCTGGGAAGCAGAGGAGAACAAGTCTACAGCAAACACTCCGATGTTCAAGGAGGAGCCGGAATTTTTGTGATGACTAATTGAATTTGTAATGATTAGGTAATCTTGTATTATAAAGGATTTAGAAATGATTAATAATATGTAATTATATAATCAATTTGGAAGAATTTATAATTATTGGATAAATTAATTCTTATGTAATTACTTATAATCATTACATATCATTAATCATCAGTGATTACATAACCCTTACAAAATCTCTATATCAATCATTATGACGTCTGTGGGGCGTAATTTTACATGGACGTAATTCTTCATGATGCGTTTATATTATAGATTACATAATGATTACATTTAAGCTGGATATTTTTTTTAATATTATTTTTTTTAATACAAACACAAAAATATTGACCAAAGGATTGATTCCCAAGTAGAAGACTGGAGACAATAAGATGGCTAACAAGAAGAGAGTATGAAACGGCTGGAGCCATTTTGAAACCTTCAAATTCATAAAACACGAGCCTCTATAAACCATTGTATGCTTCAGCAAAATGAGTAAAAAACGACTTCATTTCAATGTTAAGAATGAACAGAAAAGCGGACGTGAACAAGTTAATAGGAGCACTTCATAGGGTGCGAGCGTTTCAGTTTAATTTTTAGGTGCTGTCGCAATCAAAGCAGCAATGGTGATTGCACTACCAGCAGCAGCTCCAAAGGCAAACGTAGAAATCTTTCGTAACAGTTTTCTGGGCTTCTTGGGCAGAGGTTCTTGATCCTCAGGCTTGTCCTGAGACTTGTCCTGAGACTTGTCCTGAGACTTGTCTCCAGACTTGTCCTCAGACTCCCCAGACTCCCCAGACTTTTCTCCAGATTTGTCTTGCGAGCTGGATTTCACGGGAGTGTCGGTGCTATCATCGCGCTTTCTCTTCAATTCGTTCTTCAACTGCCTCACCTTTCCATAGATATCGTTGAGAGTTTTGGCAGTGTCCTTGTCTAAATCATCGAATAACGCAACGGCTTCTTCCACCAGAACGGAGTGACCGTGCTCGTCGTCGTCGTCTTCTTCTCCTTCTTCTTCTTCTTCCTCAGCAGCTTCTTCTTCTTCTTCTTCTTCCTCAGCCTTGATTTGACTTTTGCCTTCGACCCAAATGCTATCGTCGTCCTCGTCCTCAGCAATCTCGGCGGCCTCTTCTTCGGGCTCGCTGTCTTCAATCACCTGGGTGACCTTCTCAGTCTCGACCGTTTCTTCCTGGTCGGCGGCGGGATTCTCTTCTGTGTTGACAATGTCGACGATCTTGAGGGCCTTAGCAGGGCTCTTTCCTTTACCACTCATGTTTATAGCAGGACGGATATCCAAAAAACTCGGGAATAAATAAATAGATTGATGGTTTGGTCTCAAGCAGATGCGCGTTTCTCTCTTCACAAAGATTGGTTCCAGATGGTCAGGATCTTATTTAGGTATCGAGATGTTTAGTTAGGTTTAATATATAGTACAAAAAGAAAAGAACAAGAAGAAGAAGCAAAAAAATAAACAAATAAATCAATCGGTAAATAAATAAATTAAATAAACATTAAAAAAAAAACGCGAAGAATTTTTTTGTTTGGAGGTTGCCTGTTCTGGGTTATGGTTGTGGGGACAACCGGTTCAGTAGGGAGTTGCAACAAAATTCAGTTGCCTGTGCTGGCGATTTGTTGGTGTAGAAAACCAGATCAGAGACCACCTAGAGGTGTGCTTGTAGGGCGGGTGTGCAGAGGTCTAGGACGGGTGTGCAGAGGTCTAGGACGGGATCTACTACAGGCCTACAACGGAATGTCCTTGAGATGCGCTAACTCAGACTTGTAGGTGACGTTACTGGAATTGGCAGTTAGACGTGCTCAACCGTCAGCTGGCCAGCTGGTAAACGTGTCGAATTGGAGGGCAATGTCTGTAGTAGCTGTCGTAATAGTATTTGCAGTGTATGGAGAACTCAGTTGTTGCGATAGTTCAACTGATCGTGGTCTATATTGATTCCTTTGAAAGACCATGAGCCTGTTGGACTATCCGTGCACTCCACTAACAGTTCAGTGTGCTAACATGAGACTTAAGGTTAATCTGAAGCCAAAGCTCAGACTAGCATTGGTGAATGGGTCATCTAGCCGTCGTCTTGTAGTTAATCGTCATCTAGCCGTCGTCTTGTAGTTAATCGTCATCTAGCCGTCTTGTAGTTTAACTTACTGTAGTTAATCGTCATATAGCTGTCTTGTATTTAACTTACTGTATAATCGTCTTAAATCCAACCATCCTATATCTTGGTGCTTCTGGATTGCAGTCTTGACAAAATCAAGACTTAACTCGCATATATCTTGCATTCATGTTTAGATGCTATTTAGACTTTGATGATCAGCGTCCAGTCCCGAGCGCTTGCTTTTACAAACTTCAAACATGCTCAACATGATTGGCATCATTGCGTTTAGATTCTAGCAAAGTGTCTCCAACAATCACGTCGGCCATTCCTAAAGTTTGGTGATATGAATGACCATGAACCAAACCAGGAAGATCATTATGAATATACTTCTCAGACCCAGAATCTACCGGCTCCTTTCTGTGCCTGGTGAATCCAAAGTTTCGCATGTTTGTTGGACTCTCAGCACCAGTAAAGATCATAACATCATATATAAATCCTCCGAGCAGCCCTCCTAGCAATGGTGCTACTATTGGAATCCAAAAGTAGTACCCCCCAGCACTAAACACCTCGGACCCATATCCGACCGCCAAAGATGCTAATCTGGGTGGAAAATCACGAGCAGGATTAAGAGCAAAGCCGGTCTGCCAACCAAAGGATGAGCCAATGCCAAACATTAGAAAAAATAATGCAACTGGTGTTATGGGCCCTGAACCAGTGTTGCCTTGATCATTAATGGCGAAGACTCCAATCATCAAGATAGCAGTGGCAATGGTTTCTGAAAAA
Source organism: Geotrichum geniculatum (assembly GCA_030566045.1). Taxonomy (NCBI): domain Eukaryota; kingdom Fungi; phylum Ascomycota; class Dipodascomycetes; order Dipodascales; family Dipodascaceae; genus Geotrichum; species Geotrichum geniculatum. The sequence continues at coordinate 27,089 of JAJMHM010000067.1, read as the reverse complement.
AACATTCCGGTCCTGGTCAAGAACTCCTGAGGATATGTAGCAAAGATCATGGCTGTCGCTGTTGGACCGGTAACAGTACGAATCCCATATCCTTCATAATCGTCGATTGCTGATTTATAATTTCCATAAATAATAAGACTCGCTAAGAATCCCGCTAGCATTTGAGCACACACATATATAGGCAGCTTCTTCCAAGGAAACCCTCGAAACACACAGTTGCTAAGAGTGATTGCTGGGTTTAAATGTCCACCAGATATTCCTCCTGAACAATAAACTCCTAAAACGAGCCCAATACCCCAGCACCATGGGATTGACTGAAATTCACCGTTTTCCTCGTTAGATAGATATACCTGACTTTCAACGCCATTTCCAAACAAAATCATAACCAGAGTACCAAGGAACTCAGCTAGAGGTTCTCGCAGAGAGTGGCGGATTCTAGCAACTAAGGGTGTTTGTGTATTTATGTCACTTTTCATTACCAATTCAAATTAATGGCGAACACTGTAGCTCCGAGGAAGTAGCTCTATATATAATAAAATGAAATCTGTATAAAGTTTAACGCAGGTCACAAATCTGGAGAAAATTTTGTGGAGAAATGTTGGCTAGAATATAGTGCTGGAATATTATAGCAGAAATATCATAGCAGAAATATCATAGCAGAAATATTATAGCAGATATATGAGAGCAGAGATACGAGAGCAGATATATGAGAGCAGAAATATGATGAGCGCTGGAATATTAAGTAGACCTCGAATACAATTCTGAGAGAAAGGTTTGGCATGATTTGAGTGCACACATGACCTTTTCTTAGCCAGTCCCTGAAAACAATGAGAAAGCTAAATTAGATTTCAAAATAGTCAGATTTTCTCCGAGATATAGGAGGTAGTTGGACATGATGAAAATGCTTGGAATCAAAATATGGGGAAAATTGCTTGAAAAAAAGTACCACCGAGAATTATGTCGATAGTAAGCAGTAAATCTGCTTATTATAGAGACCAATCATCGACATTGTTCCAGAGTTTTAATTGTCACATTCTTTTTATTATCGTGTCTCACAAAAGATTCAAGCCGAGAACCGTCTGGCCAAAATCTGGGGGAACTGTTTTAATTGGTCAACTAGCATATTTGTAATTTCCACATTAGGAGCTACTCCAAACACTTGCGAAGGTCCCATGAATAAGGAAATTTAAGGAAATTCCTAGGGAAAAAGAGATGTTTCTAGGGAGAAAGAGACGGTTATTCCCGTAAAGTTCTGAAAACACAAAGTTTGGCTTTGTTAAACACTGAGCGAGGTTTGAGACCTTTAATGGACGGAAATCTTTTTGCTGATTCCTTGCTCACTCTTAGCTTTGACTTTAAACATGCCTACTCAATACATTGGTGCTCTTGATCAAGGAACTACATCAGCTAGATTCATTGTGTTTGATGATGATGGAAAAATAGTTTCTAGTAGCCAAAAGGAGATTTCCCAAATCTATCCTCGCCCCGGCTGGGTAGAACACGACCCTTACGATATTGTCAAGACTTCAATGGAATGCATGGAGAATGTGGGAAAAGACTTGAAGAAGAAAAACATTGATCCTCGTCTTGTTAGAGGTATTGGAATCACCAATCAACGCGAAACTACTTGTCTTTGGGATAAAGAGACTGGCGAAATATTGCATAATGCAATAGTCTGGACGGATACTAGGACTGTAGATACAGTCAAAAAGCTAAAGGCAAAGGCAGGATCTGAGAAGATCCAAGAGTTGTGTGGGTTACCATTTTCTACATATTTTGCTGGAGTGAAAGTGAGATGGCTTTTGGACCATATAGATTCAGTCAAAAGGTCGTATGAAGCTGGGACCTTGTGCTTTGGAACCGTCGATTCCTGGCTGCTTTACAATTTTACTGGAGGAATTAATGGTGGCCGTCATATTACGGACTACACGAACGGGTCTAGGTCCATGTTTATGAACATTAAAACATGCCAATATGACGATGAGCTTATAAGGTTTTTTGGGGTAGAAAAGCTCCACCTTCCCGAGATTGTGTCCTGTTCTAAGATTTATGGGCACATGGGGACAGGGACATTTTCTGGGGTTCCAATATCTGGATGCCTTGGAGACCAAAGTGCAGCTCTTGTTGGACATTTGGGATTTAAGCCTGGAGAGGCAAAAAACACGTATGGTACAGGGTGCTTTTTGCTCTATAACACTGGCAGCGAGCCTGTTATTAGCGAGAATGGGCTGTTGACGACGATTGCGTTTCAGCTGGGGGATGAGAAGCCGACATATGCGCTAGAAGGGTCTATATCGGTGGCTGGGAGTGCGGTGAAGTGGTTGAGAGACAATCTTGGGATAATCAATTCTAACGATGAGGTTGGGGAGTTAGCATCTCAAGTCAAGGACAGTGGTGGAGTGGTCTTTGTGACCGCATTTTCAGGGCTATTTGCGCCATACTGGTGCGATAGTGCTCGAGGAACTATATGTGGATTGACGCAGTACACGCGAAGGGAGCATATTTGTCGAGCGGTACTGGAGGCAGTTTCATTTCAGAGCAGGGCCATACTTGAAGCGATGGAGAAGGACAGTGGCACTCCATTCAAGAAGTTGAAGGTTGATGGGGGGTTGACGAATAGTGATATAGCGATGCAGATCCAGTCTGATGTTCTTGGAATAGATGTAGAACGGCCTCTTATGCGGGAAACAACGGCACTTGGAGCAGCGATTGCAGCGGGATTAGCGGTAGGAGTGTGGAAGTCGCGAGAAGAGTTGGAGTTTAGCAAAGATGGAGATACTGTGTTTACGGCTAAGACTGATGAAAAGGTTCGGAAATTAGCGATGAAAGAATGGGAGCGAGGAGTTGAGAAGGCAATGGGATGGATTGAAGATTTACCAATATGAAATAACAATAAAAAATATGAATTATCAATATGAAATATCAATATGACATGAAATTTCAAGATGAAATATATGATATAAAAAATATAATATCGATAAAATATCGACATGAAATATCAATATAAAACAAAATATCAAAATAAAATATGAAATTTCAAGATAAAATATAAAATATCAATATAAAATATAAAAATATATCACTATAAAAATATAAAAAATATAAAAATATAAAAATATAACAGTATAAAAATATAAAAATATAAAAATATAAAAATATAAAAATATAAAAATATAAAATTTAAACATCAATATAAAAAATAACAAATATCATATAAAAAATAACAAATATCATATAAAAAATAACAAATATCATATAAAAAATAACAAATATCATATAAAAAATAACAAATATCATATAAAAAATAAAAAATATCAATATATAAAATAAAAAATCATTATATAAAATACCAATATAAATTATCAATATAAAATATCAATATAAATTATCAATATAAAATATCAATATAAATTATCAATATAAAATATCAATATATATTATTCCTTTTTTTATCATTATATATCACTTCTTATTTTATCAATATACATCATTCCTTATTTTATCAATATATATTCCTTATTTTATCTAAATTGTCTTTCAACTATAGTTTGTGAAATCACAAGTACTAAAAACTGATAACTCTTAAACGGCTTCTCCCAATACAGGACAGTAGCGGCGCCACAGTGGCAGCCAACATCCACCGATGAAAACCAGTGCCATAGCAGGCCGTTGGCGAGTTGCTGATGCCAAAGGGCTGTCTTTAGTGGAATCACGTGTACAATATTTTATGTAGAGAAGGATAGTTTACCGAGAAGTATGGATTAGTTAATATAAATGGAGGAGATGTGATTGGCCACGGGCTCTTATCAGCAGGCTTTAGGGCTAAGAAACAGTGGTGAGGTTGAGTTTAATGAGTGTATCCAGAAGGTATGGTGGGCGGTTGTAGAATGCATGAAATTGGGGGCTGTTTTGGAGTTGTGTTTTGGAGAGTTGGACTCTGTTCTGGACTCTGTTCTGGAGAGCTGTTCTAGCTGTTCTAGCTGTTCGCTGTAGCTGACCTCTGTTCTAACTGTTCTGTTCTAACTGATCTGTTCTCTGATCTGATCTGATCTATTCTACCGCCTACCAACTATCACAAATATTGCCCATTCTAAACCTTTTGTTCTCATTCTTGTTCTTGCAATTGTTTCTTGTGATTTAATTCTTGTGTTTGCTTCTTAATTCTCCTGTTTGCTTCTTAATGATTCTTTCATGATTCCTGCCATATAACTCTCGTGATTTGACTCGAAATGTCTTCAGTTGTAATTTTTGATCTGAATCATTCACTACCGTGAACTCTCGCCAACCGTTCTACCAAATCACTACATAAAAGTTTCTGGTATCCCCAGCTTCGATAAGCCCTGATATATCACAAGTTCATCACTATAGATTCTCCACTAAAACGTTATCTTTCGGTTATCCTTAACAAGACAGATCCCCAGATAATACGCTGCCTTCTATATAAACCTCCATCTTTCTACGTTTTTTTCTATTTGATCTTCTATTCTTTCTCCAACCTACTTCATCCTACTGATCCTACTGATCCTACCTGGTCCTATTTGATCCCACTGATCCTCCATCTCACTGATCCTCCATCCTAATGGCCTCAAACGCTTCCGTCCTAGACAAATACATGTCCCTCCCACAAAAGGGCGCCATCATGGCCGAATACATCTGGATTGACGGCACAGGAAGTATAAGATCCAAATGTAAAACCCTCTACGAAAAACCTTCTAGCCCCCAAGACCTCCCCGAATGGAACTTTGACGGCTCTTCTACAGAACAAGCTCCTGGACACAACTCCGACGTCTACCTCAGACCAGTCGCCATCTACCCTGATCCCCTAAGACTCGGTGATAACATCATTGTCCTCGCTGAATGCTACAACTCTGACGGCTCCCCAAACGGAACCAACTACAGATACGAATGTGTCAAGCTCATGGACGCCCACAAAGACGCTGACATTTGGTTCGGCATTGAACAGGAATACACCCTCTTTGACTCCCTTGGAAATCCCTATGGTTGGCCCATTGGCGGCTTCCCCGGCCCCCAAGGCCCTTATTACTGTGGTGTTGGTAACGGTAAGGTCTACTGCCGTGATATCGTCGAAGCTCACTACAAGGCTTGTTTATATGCCGGCATTAAAATCTCCGGTATTAACGCTGAGGTCATGCCTTCCCAGTGGGAGTACCAAGTCGGCCCTTGTCCTGGCATTTCAATGGGCGACGAGCTCACGCTCTCTCGCTATCTTCTCCACCGTGTCGCTGAAGACTTTGGCGTCACCATTTCTTTCCACCCCAAGCCTCTCAAGGGCGACTGGAATGGCGCCGGCTGCCACACAAATGTTTCTACCAAGGAGATGCGTGCTGAAGGTGGTATCAAGGCCATTGAAGCCGCCATTGAGAAGCTCAGTCTCCGACATGGTGAACACATTGCCGTCTATGGTGAGGACAATGACCAGCGTTTAACTGGCCGTCACGAAACCGCTTCTGCCGCCCAGTTTTCTTCTGGCGTCGCCAACCGTGGCTGCTCCATTCGTATTCCCAGATCTGTTGCTAAGGAAGGTAAAGGATACTTTGAAGATAGACGTCCTGCTTCCAACATTGATCCTTACTTGGTAACTGGAATCATGGTTGAAACTATTCTTGGTGCTGTTCCTGATGTCAATGTCGCTGTCAAAGCTATTGAAAAATAAGTGCACCTTGTATTCAGAGCATGAATCCGCTAGATCTGGAAAATCATTTTTGTGTAACTCCCATATTCCATTTTCAATATTATTGCTACTTTCTACTGATTCAACTTCAACTGATTCATTCAACTATATACATATCCATTATATACACATTCAACTATTCGTATACTACTAAGGAACTTGATTCAAACACCTTATTGATTATTCCTTTGTTCTCGGTCCCTTTTTCTTTCTCTATTTGCATTAATCAACGTCTTTCACCGTCTTCTAGTAAATTGTTTCAAGCTTTCTTTCCTTGAAAGTAAATTGTTAGAGCTTTCTTTCCTTGAAAGTAAATTGTTTCGAGCTTTCATTGTATTAAGCCTTCTTTCTTCGACTGTAAATTGTTTCGAGCCTTCCTTCTTCGACTGTAAATTATATTAAATCGTCTTTCTTCGTCTTTCTCCAACTGTAAATTGTTTCGAGCCTTCCTTCGACAGTAAATTGTATTAAGCCTTAGTGCTGAAGAGTGTTGTTCCACTTTACAAACTTATATATTTGATAAAATGTCCTGAATTTTTATCGCTTTCTGGTTCTTTAGCTACAGTCTAAACTTGTTATTATGAAACCTGAATTCATTCTTATACAGCTGGTATCAACCTTTACTGGCGTTGTCTCTGCTCAGGCTGCCTTTAGTCCTCCCTACTACCCATCTCCCTTAGGAGGAAGATTACAAAATGAGGATACATGGGCCATGGCCTATGATAGAGCTCAAGAAATTGTCAGCCAGATGACTGTCCCAGAAAAAGTCAACCTTACTACTGGTGTTGGTTGGACTTCTGAGGCCTGCGTCGGTAATACCGGATCTCTCCCTCGTTTCAACATTCCAAGTCTCTGTCTCCAGGACGGTCCTCTAGGTGTCAGATTTGCAGATTTTATCTCCAGTTTCCCGCCTGGAATTGCTGCGGGCTCTACCTTCAACAAAAACATTATGCGAATGCGAGGTGAAGCAATTGCTAATGAGCACAAGAATAAAGGTGTTCATGTTCTTCTAGGTCCCGCTTTGGGTCCTCTCGGTCGCAATGCCGCTGGTGGTCGTAACTGGGAAGGCTTTGGCGCGGATCCATATCTACAAGGTGTTGCTGCTCGTCTCACTGTAAGAGCTATTCAAAATGCTGGCTTAATTGCTACTGCCAAACATTTCATTGGCAATGAACAAGAGTTTTTCCGTCAAGGCCCTGAATATGCCAGTTACGGCTACAAAACTTTAAAAGGTTCTCTTAGTTCCAACATTGACGACAGAACACTTCATGAGATATACCTATGGCCTTTCGCCGATACTGTTAATGAAGGTGTTGGATCCATCATGTGCTCTTACAATCAAGTTAACAACTCTCACTCTTGTCAAAATTCCTGGTTGATAAACAAAGTATTGAAAGAGGAACTTGGATTTCAAGGCTTTGTCATGACTGATTGGTGGGCTGGCCATGGAGGAGTTGCTTCATCAAATGCCGGAGCCGACATGCTCATGCCTGGTGAGTCTGATTTCCTCGAAGTAGGCTCATCTATCTGGGGTGCAAATTTGACAACTGCTGTTATTAATGGATCTGTTGCTGACTGGAGACTTAATGATATGGCAGTCCGCATCATGGCTGCTTATTACTATGTTGGTCTTGATAGGAACACTGTTGGAGGGCCTAATTTCAACTCTTGGACAAGACAGTCAATTGGCCCTGTTAATGCGATTGCTGGATCACAAAGTCCCATTGGAGTGATTAACAAGCACATCAACGTAATGGATAATGTATTATCAAGGTCTGCAGCCTTGCAAACTGCCCGTGAAGCTATTGTTCTGCTTAAGAATGTCAACAATCAACTTCCTTTCTATACTGCTGCAAACAACAATGGAGGTTCTACCCCTAAGAGTATCAACATCTTTGGTCTCGCTGCAGGTCCGGATCCCAATGGAGCAAATTGTGTCGACGGACTGGCTTGTAGCAATGGAGCCTTAGGAAGTGGTTGGGGCTCTGGAGCAGTTTGGTTCCCGTATTTTGTCACTCCCTATGAAGCCATCAATCAAAGAGCCAGAAGAGAAAGTATCAATGTTGACTTTGCCTTCGCTTCATATGATCTTGCAAAAGTTTATGAGAAAGCTCCAAATGCTGATGTCAACATTATTTTTGGACTTTCTTCATCTGGTGAAGGGTTCATGAATATTGACAAAAACTACGGTGATAGGAACAATTTCACTCTTTGGCATAATGCTGAAGCTGTTATTGAAGCTGCTGTTGCACGAAACAGAAACAATATCATAGTTGTAACTGCTGTTGGTCCTGTCAATATGGAAAAATGGATCAATCATGAGAACGTCACTGCAGTCTTATTCACTACGCCAACCGGTCAAGATGCTGGCACAGCATTAACAGATATCTTATGGGGTACTGAAACTGTTTCTGGCAAACTTCCTTTTACTATTGCTAAAGACGATAGCCAGTATATTCCTATCAAAAATACTGTGACTGAGGCTGACGGAATTCCCCAAGCTGATTTCAATGAAGGAATTTATATTGACTACCGATGGTTTGACAAGAAGAACATTGAACCTCGCTTTGAATTTGGATACGGCTTATCATACTCAAACTGGACCATTCCAGATGCCCAGATTATACCAGTGCGCCCAATCAATTCTAGTGACTTGCCTCCTCCTCCCAGCTGGAAAGAAGTAGATGAGTCTACATGCCGACTTTCATCTACAGCAAACCCAGAGTCTTTACTGTTTCCCTATAACTTCAAACGACTCCCCAATTTCATCTATCCATATCTTGAAAACTTGACTGGAGTACCTTACAAATTATCAACAACTTGTACAACTCAAGAAGGCGCACCGGCTCTTCCGCCTCTTGCAGGTGGTGGATTAGGTGGCAATCCAGCACTTTGGGACGTTGTCTACGAAGTAAACGCTACTGTTACAAACAATGGACCTTATGATGGAATCCATGCATTCCAGTTATATATAGGATTCCCTGAAAACACAGAATATGATACGCCCCCAAGACAGCTTCGAGGCTTTGAAAAACCATATGCAGCGGCAAATCAATCAAACGTTGTTACTTTTGATATTCGGAGAAGAGATATATCAGTTTGGGATACCAACAAACAATCATGGGTTGTACCAAAAGGTGAATACAAAGTCTATCTTGGCTATAGCAGCAGAAATTTTGGATGGACTGGTTCTTTTGTTGTTTAAAAAACACAATAATTCTTTAATCTCTATGGTCTCACATATTTTTAATACATTTCGCTTTTGTAATCTCCTTATTTGGACAATCCCAAAATTAAAATCACGTGCTACAGATGACTCAAAGTAGATGCTCCCAATTGAAATTAATCTATTTTTTATTTTAATTTTTCACCTTCCCCATATATTGTTCGAGAACTATAAGAATGGCTCCAAGAACTGCAACAGTCATTAGAAATACTAATGAAACCAAGATCCAAATCGCATTGAGCTTAGATGGTGGAAAAGTAGCACTTGAAAAGTCGCTTTTTGCTCTCAAGGCTGGAGAAGAGCATGCCAGTCAAACATCGTCAAGCCAAGTCATTTCAATCAACACAGGAATTGGTTTCCTGGATCATATGCTTCACGCTCTCAGTAAACACGGAGGATGGAGTGCTGTGATTGAATGTATTGGTGATACTCATATCGATGATCACCATACTGCCGAAGACGTAGCCATTGCCCTTGGAATGGCTTTCAAGGAAGCTTTGGGAGCTCTGAGAGGTGTGAAACGCTTTGGATACGCATATGCTCCATTAGATGAAGCACTATCCAGATCTGTTGTTGACTTGTCGAACAGACCTTATGCTTCAGTGGATCTGGGTTTGAAGAGAGAAAAGATTGGTGATTTGTCCTGTGAAATGATCCCTCATGTATTGGAGTCCTTTGCAACTGAAGCTAGAATCACGATGCATGTGGATTGTATTCGGGGAGTTAACGATCACCACAGAGCAGAATCTGCTTTCAAGTCACTGGCCTTAGCACTCAAGGAAGCCATTTCTAGCAATGGCACTGACGAGATTCCTAGCACCAAAGGTGTTTTACGATAGATTTAAATAAAATGCCAATTTCGAGTATTATACTATTTACAAGATCTCTTCTATTTATCATTGCAACAGATCGTCAGCGATTTCTATCGAGCTCTTTTTTCGTTTTCTGGAGAGTAAAAAGGCCTTCCTTCTTTGCTGTTGATGAGTTTCATGTCTATCTGCGGCGAACTCTACAACTATATCTAGACTTGCGTTTTTCGTAACCGTGATCTGCCGGACGTTAAAAGGATGAACGGGCTCATGAATGACATGAGCACGCTGTATGTCTACCATATTAGCGTTGGCCAAATTGGCTGTCGCCGTGATACCTCCAACGGTAGCAAGCTTTCCATCTCTAACCAGTCTACCAGGAACAACGGTCCCTCTATTTTGTAATGATCTGAAATAATGCAATTTTGTAGGTGAATCTGATGGAGGAGACTGTGGCCTAGTGTCTAAGGAACCAGGCAAGGTGTAGAGTAGGCCAGCAGTGGCCATTGGAGTTCTAATTGACTGGTCTGCCGGAGAAGCGATACTGTTGACGGCTGGATCATTAGAAATTTTGATCTGCGAGGAGGATTGGATATGTTCTTTGAGCAGCAGATCTACCGCGAATCGGTTTTCAAGAAGCTTGCTGATAGCTGCTTCAGCGTAGCCCTTACTTTCTAAGAATGAAATGAAGAGTTTGAGGTTGTCAGACTGATCTCTATGGATTGATGGCGAGGAGTCATTGTACAGAGGTAATGCTAAGAAGAAACCTTCTACCAAAGATGCTGATGAAGAAGAACGTGACGGCCCAGCAATTGGTCGAACCAATGTTCTAAATTCTTTCATGCGATTCAATAACAAGGCGAACTTGTCTCCAAATTCGTAGTCCGTGTATCCGCCGTTAGCATCCATTTCGTTGACTGTGATGCTCCTTGGAGCTCTGGAGGGCAATGGCCGCTTCAATCCGTAGTCCCGTCGATAGTAGGAAGCCGGCGTAGTAGAGATGATTTGGTCTACTGGAAACGGGCTGGAGGACTTGTGTCGGGTAGAGTGTTTTGGCGCATACGCATCGTTTTTGCTTCCCAGAGAATATTTGGACCTGGAGTCCGAGACAATGGTCTTTTGGTCTCGAGTGTCTCGCTTGGATCTGGACGGCAGAGAAGCCAGCTTTGAATGCCTAAAGATGTTGGTGAATGCGGAGGAGGTGGAGTTGGTTGAGATGGGTCTGAAGCCTCGAGGAACACTGGAAGTCAGGCTGCGCATTGTTGGTGCTGGCAATGAAAGAACAGAGAAGCACAAACACCAGTACACTGAGTCTAGGAGGTCATAACCTTTGGCGACGGGTCAGATTGATATCGTCAGTCAGGTACCGTTGGTGAAGCCAGATAGATTTGGGTGAAAAATTTAAAGGTGAAAGTCATTGGTTCGGTCTATAAGAAGGACCGAGAAGTTTGCATACTGAGAATTACGCAGGGTTTGTGTAGGCACGGCTTTTCACGCTTATTTATTTTTCCTTCGTCCATCTCTCTTTTATATTTACACTTTTGATTTCAGTGAAGAACAGTTGGGCAGCATCAGAAACTTTGTTTAAGCGGGCGCGGTGGTGGTTTTGAGACATGAGAATATGAAATTGCCACTAGTCGAGAAACCAGCATGAAGTAGAGGCTGCCGTACTCTAATTAATGGTCAGGCCGCGCAAAGAAATTGGAGGAAAGCCGGTGTGAGAGTGTGGCCTGGCGGCCTGTTGAACACATTCAAACGCATTTGACAGCCTGTTGAACACTTGCCAGATATCCTGCTGGGGACGAGCCAACTCATGAGAACGTAGGCGAAATTTTAAAGGGATTAGAGTTCAAACGACCTCCATTGAGATCGATCGTGCGAGATCATGAAAGTTAATTAAAGTGAGAAGGAATGGAGTAGGCTCACAGTTTAGTCGGTTAGTAGAACAGTTTGTTGACAGTGCTGAACGCATCTTTGAACTTTCTGCAATGGACATCGAGCGCAGATGGTCATACCAAAGCTTAAAGCCAGATATCAGTGCGAGCAGTTGGAACAAGTTTGTACCATAGTAACAAGACGGTTGGAGTCGTTAGATCGTTAAAGCCACTATTAAAATCGTTGAATTGCTGTTAAAATCGTTGAATCGCCGTTAAAATCGCTGAATCGCTGTTAAAATCGTTAAATCGCTGTTAAAATCGTTAAATCGTTAAATCGCTTTAAAAAATTACAAAAATCACTAGTCGTTTTTATTTTTCTCCTTCCGCCTATTCTTATTTTTCCTTCCTCCCTCCTACTCCTCAGAATTTCACCTCCATCCTGCATCTCAACGGGCTCAACCATTCGTCTTAACCAGCTCCGTCTTAACCAGCTCCATCTTAACCAGCTCCATCTTATCCAGCTCCTACGCTCCCTGAATGCTCTTCAGACTCTAACTACGCAAAGTATCCCCAGAACCACACTTCACTAGATCTTCGCTCATCTCATGGATCCTCCTTCTACTCACCTGCCCACCTGTCTTTAATCGCTTTTCATCAATCCTATGGTAACCCAAAATATCCCCGTTACCTCTCTCTTCAGCAGAGACGAAGTGATAGGTAGAGGAAGCTTTGGAGTTGTTTACAAGGGGTATGATATCTCCAGCTGATTCCGCTTGTTCATTATTAACAGAGTTTGTTTTAGAACTAATTTAGAAACCAAACAAGTCGTTGCAGTTAAGGTTCTCAATCTTGACACTGCTGAAGACGATGTCAAGGACGTGCAACAGGAGATATCGCTGCTCTCTAAACTGGCGCAGTCCGATGCCCAAAACGTCACTAGATACCATGGCTCTTTTCTCAATGGCTCCAAGCTCTGGATCATCATGGACTACTGTTCTGGCGGTAGCGTCCGAACTCTCTTGAAAGCTGGCAAAATAGAAGAAAAGTACTCTGCAGTCATTATGAGAGAAATGCTTATTGCACTCCAATACATTCACAGAGAAGGCATCATTCATCGAGATATCAAGGCTGCAAATGTGTTGGTTACCAAGGAAGGCAGAATTCAGCTCTGCGATTTTGGCGTAGCTGCCCAGCTCTCAACTGCCCAGTTTAAACGAACCTCCATGATTGGCACCCCATACTGGATGGCCCCTGAAGTGATACAAGAGGGCACCGGATACAATCAAAAAGCAGATGTATGGTCTCTGGGTATCACGCTGTTTGAAATTGTTACAGGCTCGCCTCCCTTCTCTGACCAGGAGGTTAAACGTGCCATGTATCTAATTCCTAGATCGAAGCCTGCTCGTTTGGAAGGCAATCAGTACTCAGCTGCACTGAAAGAGTTTGTGGCCAAGTGCTTGGATGAACAACCTGAAGAAAGAGCTACCGCCGAGGAATTGTACAAAACACGCTTCATTAAAACGACTAAAAACACCCCTACACATATTATTCGAGAGCTGATCTCTAGATACCAACAATGGAGAGAACGAAACAAAAATATCAGAGATAGTTTCATGATTCCCAATCACGGAGGTGCCGACTTTGGAAGTGATGATGAAGACGATGGTACTGACGGAGATTTCTGGGATTTCGATGATTCTACTACATCCCCCCAAATCAACAACAATCTAGCTCCTCCAACTAGCTTTCATACCATCAAAGCTGGCACTACTTCTCCGAATAGAAGCTTGTTTAATCAAAGCGAAACCCTTAGAAATGGAGAGTTTAGTTCCAGCTCTAATCCAAATACCATTCTACCTAACGATCCCGCTTTGCAAACTCAGCATCCACAACAAGCTTATGAGACCGCTGACACCTACACGCAATCTTCTGCTGGTGCTGAGAAGCACCCTTTGATGGACTTATTCATTACTGAAGAAGAAAACAACACCGTGCAGCCCATGCCACAGTTAATGATGATGCCTTCTATTTCAAGTTCAATGAATATGCCCGGTTTGAATTCTTCAGTTCCTGAATATAATACCCCCATGATATCGCTAGACATCCCTTCCTCGAATCCCGCGCCTTCTACTTCGTATGCACCCCCAGTAGAAATCGAATTACCGTCATTCAACAACTTAGCTACTCAACCCAGACTGACCGCCTCAACTTCAATGCTTCCTTTGAAACCAGTAACATCTGCATCTTCTTTAAGTACCTCACCGCTCCCCGATTCACACCTTCTATCTCAACAAAGAACTGGTTCTGCATTATCAGCAGTAACACCCCATACTCCCATCAAACCCATTTTTTCATCAGCCAATAGTATTTACAATAACAATAATAGTAATAATGTAGCACCGCCAGCATCGACAACTGTGACTCAGAGAATCTCAAGCGATACATCAAAGTCTTCAGGTAGAAGGACTCCCTCGCCCAATGTCAAGACAAGGTCAAACAAAACCTCTCCGAGAGTCCCTAATTCCAGTAAAGTACCTACGACTCGAGTATCTTCACAGACATCCGCATCTCAAATACGGCCGGTGCCTTCACTAAGTTCCATTGACTCACTGCTATCGTCTTCTACTGCAACAGTTGATGATTCGCAAAATACCTCTTTTGATTTCTCAAATGTCAACTCAGTTCAGCATTATGGGACTGAAAAGTTAAGATCTGGTACAAACACTTTGGGGTCAGAATCTATAGACACTGCACCAAAGACTATGAATCAAGGTAAACGAGGGGGTCACGGAAATCATCCCTCAATGCCATTGGAGTTACCTAAATCTTCATTTAGCTCGAGCCGGAAACCATCTATTAACGATCTACCGGACACCCATAAGCTCCAAATGCAGTATAACCAGCAATTGCTCCAACAACAGCTACAACAGCAGAAATCTTCGTCGACTTCTAATCTTCCTACATCATCAGAAAGAGCTCCTAGATCGTTAGCTGCAGCTGTTAATTTGGCTCCCTCCAAGCCATTGTTCCAGCAGCAACAGCAGTCTTCCAAAGTCAAGCATCAAAAGGATCAGCTGAAGCCGTCATCACAAGAGCTTGACCAGAATTCCATGGCGAGCATCATTGTACCACCCAAGTTTCCGGACCTTATAACTTTGGATAGCAATGTCTTGCTAGACTCCACATCTAAGGATTATGCTATTGCGCACTTTGATGAACTATTGGGAACACTAATTGGAGATCTTGACGCTATTGAATTAGAACTTAGTACTAATTTTTTACCCAAGGCCTGAAAGATAATTGAATATTAGCATAGTCGTCCCGTTTATAACTACGAAGCGAATGAATATTTTTATACAAATGAATGTTATTATTGTTCACATCCAACAGCGAAATAGTATTTGATTTGGGATTTAGAAAGATTTAGAAATTTGGAAATTTTGAAGGTGATTTGGAAAGAGATTTGGAAAGAGATTTGGAAATTTGAAGAGATCTGAAAAGAGATTTGAAGAGATCTGAAAAGATTTAAAAAGATCTGAAAACAAATTGTATTGGTGAACTTGATGAATAGACGTATGAATGTTGATATTTTTGTATGTAAATGACATGAAGAGGGACGCAAGATTAAACATGAATTGAATGGATTAGATCTTTTTGGAGACAGTGATGTTGTCGAGAGCAGCTCTCTCAAAAGCAGCCTTTTCAGCTTCCAAAAGGTGAGGAATAAGATAGGCGGTGTCGTTAGCATCAGTCATTTGTTGTTCCTTAGGAAGAAGCTTGGAAGTTAAAGAAAGTTGAGAAGCTTGAAGAAGACGGAAAACACGGTCGTAAGATTCCTTTTCGTCGAGTCTGCGTAAAGCAGTTTGAGCAATATCGTTCTCTTCCTCAATCAAGTCGTCGAACCTATAAAAAAGTTAGAACAAGACCGTCAGAAAGCGCGTTTCAACATACTTCAATCCCAATTTGCGGTAACCACCAAGAGAAACAAAAGCCTTGGAAGCAGGAACAAAGATCTTGCTCAAAAGAGGTGAGCTAAGAATATATTCGGAGACCTTGACGATAGAAGTGACAGAAGCTGGCATTTTTTGGTAATGTGTTGGTGGTGATGTTGGTAGAAGGTGAGAAAAAAAAAAAAAGTAGGGAAAAATGAAAATAAAAAACTTGAAAAGATTGGCTGTTAACAAATTGGACGTCTCTGATTTGTCGCTTTAGGAGAACTGGGCAATTAAAACTAGATCATGTGATATTGATGGTGGTTAGGGGATATTACTTGAATAGGCTGATTATGCGGCTGTGTTTAAGTCCCAACTTTGGGATGAATTTTCAGCGGTTTTAGACCAACCTTCAAGACAGAATGTACGCTTCAAAGATACGATTGTCTGGGATCAAGTCAGCTTTGAGTCGGAGCTCTCTGAAGGGACGTGAGCTTGCCAATAAGCCAGGTAGTAATTTTGATCGAAATTTTCCTAGTGCACGAAAGCCCAAAGCTTGGGATGGCCATGACAGAGAGCAGTTTTTCAAGTCCAAGTATGCGCATGTCCATGCCAAACAGAAAAAGTATAGCGACGGAAAGTCTTTGCGTGAAGTGCTGAAGAAGGAGGATCGTTCTCGTACGCAGGAATCGCAGAGAAAGCTGAAGAGTTCTATTTCAAAGTTAAAGCCAGTTAGTCATACTGAGTATGTTTATGGAACTTCAGCTGTGGAGGCAGCTTTAAGGAATCCTGCTCGAGAACAAGGGCATTCAGAGTTGTTTGTTTTGAATGGGATTCAGCATGAGAATGCAAATATTGTCAAGCTGGCTAAGAATTTGAAGATTCCTATTGATAGAGACATTGGAAGGCATGAGTTGAATAAGTATACGAATGATGGGGTTCATAATGGTTATGCATTGAAGACCAGGCCATTGAAGCTTCAAGCTATTGAGTGTTTGGGAGCAGTTAATTATCCGTTAGAGGATGGAGAGATGGTTACGAGGGAATCAGTTCAAGAAAGTGGTATTGTAGGAGTTGACAATTCTGTCGATGAGGTTAGTAAAGAAGCCAGTTCTGAAGCTAGTTCTGAAGGTGAAGCTGAAGCTAGTTCTGTCGATACGGTTAGTAAAGGTGAAGCCAGTTCTCAAGCTGAAGCTGAAGCTGAAGCTCAAGCTAGTTCTGTCGATGAGGCTAGTAAAGAAGGTGAAGCCAGTTCTGAAGCTGAAGCTCAAGCTAATTCTGTCGATGAGGCTAGTAAAGAAGGTGAAGCCAGTTCTGAAGCTGAAACGGAAGCTCAAAATCAAATTGAATTCCTTGATGAAGATGATCTATCTGCCAACACTCCTCAAACATACTCTGTGCACCAATTGAACGAATACACTAATCGACCGGAGACTCAGAGCTACAAAGTCATTGCTCCAAATATGAAGACCAATGTTCTTGGTGTTTATATTGATCAAGTGTCGGACCCTCATAATATAGGAGCCATTCTGAGGTCTGCGCACTTTTTGGGTGCCGACTTTGCAGTCATGTCGGAGCTGAACTGTGCCAAATTAACGCCAGTAGCAGCCAAGTCGGCCGCAGGAGCAGTTGACAGTTTCAAGATTTTTACCTGCGATGCTCCTTTGAAGCTGTTTGAAAAGTCGGTAGCCAACGGTTGGAATATAGTAGCGACAGTTCCGCCTGGGGTTTCAGTTAGCAATGCTGTTCGAGTAAGCCAGCGAGAGCTGCCACTACTTGGACTTGGGTTTGAACAGTTCAATAAAGGGCCTTGTTTGTTGGCCATTGGGTCTGAGAGCGAAGGTTTGCGAAAGTCGTTGTTAAATAGGTGCACTCATGTTGTTTCTATCCCCAAGGCGGTGGATGCTGAGCATGAAGTAGTCGATTCTTTGAATGTCAGTGTAGCTACTGCGCTGCTCATTTCCAACTTTATGCTTGAGTAATTGTAAATATGTAAATAGTTATTTTGTCATTATTGTATCTATTGAGTGTAAAGTGTTGGTTATTGTTACTGTTGGCTACTACTGCTAGTTACTGTTAGCTATTGTTAGCTATTGTTAGCTACTGTTAGCTACTGTAGCTACTGTTAGCTACTGTAGCTACTGTTAGCTACTGTTAGCTACTGTTAGCTGCTGGTAACTACTGTCAACTTCCACTGTCAACTTCCACTTCTACCTCTACCAACCCCCATACAAACCTCTAAACTCTGTAAACCGCTGAGTTGTTTTATTATCCCCGTTTTACCGAGGTGAAGGTTTGACCCGACGTTGGGAGATGCCCGTACCAAAAAAATACCCTGGAACGAAGGAGACTGAAATTTTTATCTGGGGAAATGCTGTAATGAAGAAAAAGTATAATATAAACCATCTGGCCCTTTTTTTTTTTCTTCTTCTTTCTTTCTTCTTCACGATTCTCGCACTCCGTTCCAACTCCTGTCCTAACTCCTGTCCTAACTCCTGTCCTAACTCCTGTTCCGCTGTTCCAACTCCTGTTCTGCTGTTCCGCTTTCTAGCCCACACGCCCTACAGATCAGCTGCTTACAAACGATCTAATTCAGCAGTGCCCAATTGGACCGTCTGGATCACCAAGTATTCTGGCCCTCTCTGCCCCCTAGTGCTTCCGTGAACATCTCCAGCAGCTACAAGTTCTGGCCTCTTCCTGAAAACCAAGCCAAACCACCAAAAAATGCATCCACCCTCCTCAAAAACACTAAACACTACCAGTAATCAAGTTCCAAAGGGTCACCAATCATCTAACCTCTCAAGTTTTATCTCACCTCCCTCTCCTCCACTGTCCTTCACTTCTTCCAGCACAAACCCCCCAGAGCCTTCCTCCACCATGGGCAGACTCTCTGAAAACATCCCTGGTATCGCCCAGTTCGACTCCAACTACCCGCGCCCCAACGCCATCCAAATCAACGTCGAAAACGCTTTCATCGTCGACGAGGACAGCGTAGACGGCCGAATGACCCCTCCTGGCACCAGAGATATCGCCCTCCCGCACCATACCGACGAGGTCTCTCATATTGCAGTCGACGTAAGTGCAAAACTCTCTGTGGCATGCCTGTGGCGCGTCTGTGGCATGGCCGCTGCTGCCCCTAGCTTTCTACTAACTTGTTCGTCTAGATTGGCGGCTCGCTAGCTAAAATCGTCTACTTCTCCAGAGACGCTTCTGGCAGAGGCGGAAAGCTGAACTTTACAAAGTTTGAGACTGAAAAGGTCGACGAGTATATGGATTTCATGAAAGACATCATTGAACAGGGAAATGGCCAAGACAGCCTACACATCATGGCCACTGGTGGAGGCTCCTACAAGTTCTACGATCTGATGAGAGAACGACTAAACGTACAAGTCACCAGGGAGGACGAGATGGACTGTTTGATTGCTGGCCTCGATTTCTTCATCACCCAGATTCCCGAAGAAGTCTTTTGCTACAGCGAGCAAAACCCAATGGCCTTTGCTGAAACAAGGCCAAACATTTATCCCTATCTCATGGTCAATATTGGCTCCGGCGTCAGTATGGTCAAAGTCACGGGCCCTTCAAAGTTTGAGCGTATTGGTGGCTCGTCGCTAGGCGGCGGCACCCTCTGGGGCCTTTTGTCCTTGCTCACCGATGCTACTTCGTACGATGACATGTTGGAAATGGCTGGCAATGGCGACAACACTGAAGTCGATATGCTCGTAGGCGATATTTATGGCGGTGAATATTCTAGGATAGGCCTAAAATCGTCCACCATTGCAAGCAGCTTTGGCAAAGTCTTCCAGAGAGCTAAAAAGATTCACGAAGAAAACGGAGATGAAGGTTCATCAGATCGTCTGAGAAGAGACAAACTATCCGGTTTCAAAGGCGAGGATATAAGTCGAAGTCTCTTATATGCCATCAGCAACAATATCGGTCAAATTGCATACTTACAAGCGAGGTATCATGGCCTTGAGCACATATACTTTGGCGGTTCTTATATCTGTGGTCATCCTATTACCATGCATACTCTTTCCTATGCGATCAATTTCTGGTCTCAAGGTGAGAAAACTGCTTATTTCTTGAGACACGAAGGATATCTTGGTGCTGTCGGAGCTTTCCTTCGACATCAGACTTCAGATTGGAGTAACGTCAAAGTAGATGAGTAATGAGTAATGACTGAATATTGTAGAATATATCAAAGAAGTTTCATGTTAATAATAATATAATTGGGTCTGGTATTCTAATGTTTCCAATGATTTTCTGGTTTGTGTCCGGGCATATATACTCTGTTAAGACTGTTAAGACTGTTAAGACTGTTATGACTGTTATGACTGTTATGACTGTTTAGACTGTTTAGACTTCGTTATATTTCATCATAATGTAGACTCTCCGCTATACTTGTGCCACGCAAATCTTGCCGCTGCACTTCTATAAGGCTTCCAATCTTCAGC
Source organism: Geotrichum geniculatum (assembly GCA_030566045.1). Lineage (NCBI taxonomy): Eukaryota > Fungi > Ascomycota > Dipodascomycetes > Dipodascales > Dipodascaceae > Geotrichum > Geotrichum geniculatum. The sequence goes on along the minus strand of JAJMHM010000067.1, from coordinate 7,102 downwards.
TACTTCTCTGATCTGCTTCTCAGTTGGCTTCTTTTGCAATCCCATTATCTGGCCAACTGCTATTCTCACTGCCAAATCACCAGCAGGCCAAATGTCTTGTCGTCCTTCTGCAAACAAAAGATATATTTCTGCCGACCATCTACCAATTCCCTTTACTTTGACCAAAATATTAATCGCTTCTTCGTCATCCTCAGGAAGATTCGTGAGATCCAGTTCGCCAGTTGTAACCAAATTGGCCAAACTTCGCACATAGGCTTGCTTTTGTCTCGACAATCCACAAGCACGCAGCTCTTCGTCTGTCCTAGAAAGAACCTCTTTCGCAGGACATCCAGGTCCCAGTGCAGTCTCGAGTTTGATCCATATAGAGGCCGCTGACTTCACACTTACTTGCTGTCCAACAATCGTTCGAAACAACGTCTCGTAACCTCTTGGACGATCCCGATACTCTGGATATCCAATCTTCTCAAATTCAGCGTGAATCTTGGGCTCAAGTTTGCACAGTTCGTCAATACTTTCTCGCAGAGATTCCTTCGTTTCATTCATCCTGCTCAAATCGTGGTACCAGCTGGAAAAGCAGAGGCAAGAAAGGCTTCTGGTTCTCTTTAATAGAAAGGCTCACGTGAGAAACCCCTTAAGCATTTGTAAGTTTGATAAATGTAAAGTCGATATTCCAGCCATTCGTCTTATACTAAGATATGGATTGACTCTGTATAAACGATCAAGATAGTCTCTTGTTTCACTATACAACTAGGAAAAATGCTATATATATTGTCATTTTCACAATATATATTAACATGAATTTGTTTGTACGGCTGAAATGGTTTCCTCGACAACCAAAATTTAAATACTTCAAAACAAGTTCCCCAATATATCCTGTCTACCTGGGTTATAGAATAAACGCAATGACTTCGGTACTCTTTGATAAAGAATATAAGTCGCTAGACTCGTTCAAATCATTATATCTAAATGTGCAGTCTTCGGAGGAAGAGTATCAGAAAAGATCAAGTCAAGATCCAGCGTTGGTAAATGCAGTTCCTAGTTTAGTTGACAAAGATCTGGCGCTACAACATGAGAGCTTTCGAAACATGAAGCTGGCTTATTTAGAACAAGAAACCAAGGAAAGATTTGTTAGAGCAGTTGTGTCTGATTCGCCGCTTGTTATTGAAGCTTCGGATATTGAAAAGCTGATACTGGAAAACTCAGACAAGAAGTCAAAGCTGAAGGAATGGAAGCGGGAAATCAAAGATCTGGAAGCGGAGCTGGATGAGATGGCTAAAGATATATGGAGCCAGTGGCAGGACGTGAATGACGGGGAAACTTTGAGAATGATTGAAGATATGAGACGCATGCAGACTGAGATTGGAGAGTTGGAGTCGAAGCACGAGGACTTAAAGATTCCAGAAGATGAAGACGGTGATCCAGATCTGGCTTTACCGCTGGAGAGTATCAAAGAGTTGATTGCTGAATATAACGCAAAAGTCACAGAAACTAAAAGCAAGGAGCTACTACAAGCACAAAAAGAGTACGAGGTTCGAAATCGCGAAGTCCAAGATATAAAGCAGAAAATCAGCGAGCTTCGAGAAGTGTCAGTTAAGGTCAAAAAAGCGGCAGAAGAAACTGTGAAATTACGAGAGCAGGGTCTTACGAAAGGCTTAGAAGAGAAAGAAGCAGTAGCTAAATGGTATCGTAATATGATTTTCATTTTTGAAAATGCAATAGGTATATCAGACTTTACCGTGGAAAAGAATATGGATAATACTGAGTTGAAATTCAAGATACTAGGGGCTTCAGTAGAGCTAGTTGTTAACGATAAGACTGGAATGCTGGTCTCAGGATCTGTCGATGATCCAGACTCTAGAATCACTAAAATTCAAGCTGCAAATATTCTCTCCATCACTCTTGAATCTCAAGATGCGGACCCTTCATATTTTCTTTGCAATTTGTGCTACTTACTTGTATCAGACTCTTAATCAACATAAAAATATAAAACTATGGTAACAAGTTTTGGTTCAATTGATTACTATTTACTATATTATTTACTATATTTATATTTACTAACTATATTTACTATATTAACTATATTAGTTTTATTTAATATATTAGTTTATATTATTTACTATATTAGATCAATATATTTACTATATTAGTTTATATTATTTACTATATTAGATCAATATATTTACTATGATAGTTTATATTATTTACTTTATTAGTTTACTATATTAATGTTTATTATATTATTTACTATATTAATGTTTACTATATTATTAACTATATATAATTTACCATATTAGTTCTATATTATTCACCATATTAGTTGTATATTATTCACCATACTAGTTCTATATTATTTACCATATTAGTTGACTATAATATCTACTATATTAATACTTCAACTCTACTAATTACTATAATACCTTCATTCAATGCTTTATTTACTTGACAACACTGATAAAAACAGAAAATAAATATTTATGGAATTCGTATGGTAATATTTACAATGCAAATTAGCAAAATGAAATACACTTAATTTGAAGGAGAAATAAAAGATCTAGCAGACTCTCTTGATTTTTGAATTAATAAAGCGTCAGCAATAACAATTGCAGACATGGCTTCAACAATGGGAACAGCACGAGGAGTGACACTTGGATCATGACGGCCTCTAGCAGCCAATACACCCTCCTTACCCTCGTAAGAAACAGTAGTTTGTTCTTGAGAAATGGTCGCAGCAGACTTGAAAGCAACAGAGAAATAGATATTCTCACCATTGCTAATACCGCCTTGAACACCACCAGAATTGTTGGTCTTGGTTCGGAACCTTCCGGTGCTAGGATCAACGTAAAAAGGATCATTGTGTTCAGATCCAGGAATTGCAGTTCCAATGAAACCAGAGCCAAACTCGAAACCCTTGGTAGCAGGAATGGACAGCATAGCATGTGCCAGCATAGCTTCTAACTTGTCAAAAGCAGGCTCTCCGAGACCAACAGGACAGTTACGAATAACACAAGTAACCACACCACCAATAGAGTCTTTAGCATCGCGGTACTTCTCGACCTGTTTCACCATCTGCTGTGCAACTTCGGGATCAGGGCATCTAATGGGGCCAGCATTGTCAACTTGCTCACGGCTGATAGTTGACAAGAGGCTTTGGAACTTTTCAGATCTTGGATCTCTGTTCATGGAAACCGAACCAATTGAAGAGACAAAAGCCACGATCTCAACGTTATTTGCAACCTTCAAAATCTTCTCAGCAATGGCACCAGCAGCTACGCGACCAATGGTTTCACGAGCAGAAGAACGGCCACCACCAGAGGAAGCTTTGATCCCATACTTTGCCAGATAAGTGTAGTCAGCGTGAGAAGGTCTTGGGTAGACGTCTGTTTCGCTGTAGTCATGAGGTCTATGGTCTTTGTTCATGACGAGCATTCCAATAGGAGTTCCAAGAGTCTTGCCATTCTCTGTACCGCTTTGGATTTGGACAGCATCAGCTTCGTTACGAGGAGTGGACAGAGCACTTTGGCCAGGTCGACGACGAGTTAATTGCGGTTGGATGTCTGCTTCAGAAAGTTCCAAACCAGGAGGAACACCGTCGACGATACAGCCGACTGATTTGCAGTGAGATTCACCGTAAGTTGTGACACGGAAAGCGCTTCCAAAGGTAGACATTGTTTTGTATGCTGATCTAGAAGAAGAAGAAGAAGAAGGAGGGAAAATATTTGTTAATAGAATAGAAAATTAGTCACGTTAACCCTTACCCAATGAGATTTATAGAGACCGATATATTTCAAGTTCTAACCCAACGAGAGACACATTTTCATATCACCAGTATTTTTGCTTGACATAGAAACCATGAACTATGAATTAGTATTAGATTCCATATTGGCAAACATTTGGCCGATAACTCTGTTGATTGGGTTGCTTATATTTGGAGTTGTATTGACAGTCTACCGAACAGCGGTTTCATTTGGAAAGATCAAGTCCAGTCAGCCCACTATCTTGATTGTTGGTCCTTCACAGTCTGGCAAGACATCGCTGTACACCTTATGGACGAGTGGTAAGGTCTGCAACACGGTGACTTCTCAAGAGTCCAACATGTTCAAGTCATTTTCGATTCCGTTTGACTCTGACTTTGATGCTACGAAGATTACTTTGGTTGATCTGCCGGGACATGCGAAAGTAGGGCATTTGTTAGGAGAAGCTTTGCAAAACTTTTCGAATATAAAGGGAATTGTGTTTGTGATTGATGCTGCTGGAGGGCCCAAGGAGATTAGAAAGGCTGCTGAGAGTCTTTTCAGTCTTCTTTTACGTTCGGAGAGAAGAATGGGAGGGATTGATTTGCTGATTGCTTGTAATAAAGCAGATGTGTTTAACATGATTCCTGCTGCTCGAATGCAGTCAATTCTTGAGGAAGAGATTCAAAACATTCGGGACAACAAGGCAAAGAGTTTGGGTGAGGTTGGAGCTGTTGGATCTTTAGATGATGATAATGAGGATGATGGAAGTTGGTTAGGAGGAGAGAAGTTTAAGTTTATTGATTTAGATGGAGAAGTCAGTATAGCTGATGGCAGTGTATTGACAAACAACGTTGAGAAATGGAAACGGTTTGTTGAAGCGGTAGTTGTCAACTAATGAAGATTTATAAAGTGTAATATAATGAGAATTCATAGTCATGGAGCAAGGAGCAGGAGCAAGGAGCAGGATCTTGAGCAGGATCAGAGCAGGATCAGAGCAGGATCAGAGCAGGATCATGGAGCAGTAGAACTTTGGAGCAGCATTATGGAGCAGCAGAATTACCATTTGGATCACCAGAATTACCAGAATCACCATCAACACCATTTGAAGCATTTGAAGCATTTGAAGCGTTTGAAGCATTTAAATCATTGAAACCATTTAAACCATTTAAACCATTTGAAGTACTTGAAGCACTTGAAGCACTCACCTCTCCAGGTTTATGAGAAGGTATTGAAGGAAAAAAGTTAGGTTGATTGAGCTTTTGCTGAGTTTGTCTAGCAATTTGTGCCTGACGTTTGGAATTGAGTCTCATATTATAAAACTCTTTGGCCAAAATGAACGTTCGCGGAGACTTTTCAGCAACAGAAATAACAGCATCTCTCGCTTCTATAAGCTTTTCCAGTAATGCTTCATCTTTCTCCAGAATTACTTCGTCTTTAGACTTGTCTTGCTTGTCAGCCTTCTTTGTAAATCCACCAAAATTAAAGTACCCTTTGGCAGCCTTCTTACGAGACTCAATGCTGGCTTTCAAAGGCGTTATCTCGTTATTGAGATTCGCCAATTTGGCCTTTGCTTCTGTAACTTCATCTTCAATCACCGGTGAAGCAAAACCTGGATCCAATATATGACTGGTACAAACATAGAAGAAATCGGCCTAAATCGTTAGCAATTGTACACTGCTAACAGCTTGACATACTTTACCATCACTCGATACCAAAACAACAGAAGTCGGCTTACAACATATAAAACATGCTTTCGCAGCGGTTTCTACTACTTGCCGCTTATTGTACTGGTTTTTAAATGGCACGGACATAATACAGGGTTTGGGAAAATGGTGATGAAGAAGAAGAATGATATTCTCTCGCGTTTGAGACTTTTTCTTCCAACGAGTACAAGAATGCCACCATTTAAAAAAAAAGGCAACTACGGCGGAAATGGCGACGGAGCTACTCCGTATAGCAGAGGTCGAGGAGGATACAGATACAACCGTGGAGAGGGACATCGAGGAGGGTCTGCAGAACCAGTAGCAAGCGGGCCTTCTATAGTGATTCCAGTAAGTAGCTGGGGAGGATTAGATTCAATTGCTGACAGTACGCAGCTTGACAAGAAGAAGAAGGTGACGGTACGGTCATTCAAGGGCATAAAGCTCATTGATATTCGTGAGTTTTTCACGACACAAGGAGAATCTGGGGAGGTTAAAGAGCTACCGGGGAAGAAGGTGAGTTGAGAGGACAAGAGAAGATTTCTTGCTGACAGAGAGGCCAGGGAATATCATTGACGGAAGAAGCATGGGACAAGCTCGTGAGCAAGGTGAACGAGATTCAAGAGGCATTGAAGGATCTTGACGAAACTGAGGCTGCAAGGCCTAGAAGCGAGGCCACGAAGCCCGAGACTACGAGATATAAATCAGAGGAGTTTGTGCGCTCGAGCGATGAGGAGGATATAGCTGATGATTTGGAGAAGGAGATTGCAAAGCACGAGGCCATGTCTGAAGTGAAGAAAGCAGACGATTCTTCGTCTGAGGAAGATTGAGTGTTCCTTTCTAGACGAAATGTGTTCTATATGTGGAAATTCGATATATGGAATGTTTTACTTGCTTCTAGATATTTAAGATGAGACAGCCGAGAAGACATGCAGACTATTCATTTATATAGGGAGGATCGTGAGGTCCTAGAGAACACATTAAACTTTTTGAACAGGTAGAGCCGAGAAGTTCGTATAACCGTTTAAACTAAATCGGGCTGCAAGATTGGAGGATGTGTCTGGAGAAGAAGAAGAGCTAGACACAACGGTTGAATACGAGGTATTGTTCCTGGAATAAAGGGATACTAACACAATTTGGATAAGCTCGCCATACAGTTGCAGGCTTTGCGAGGACATAATGAACAAGGTAGTTTTTGGTGATGGTTATTGTTAAAAATAGTATTTTGAACGCCTACAGAATTGATCCGATGTTAAACTTAAGGCAAAACGAACTTTGATTAAGCTGAGAATTAAACTTTGTATTATGTTACAAATCAAGGACAAGACTTAATCAAGACAAATTAGAGACAAATTAGAGACAAATGAAAGACAAATAAAGACAAATCAAGACAAAAATAAGCTTTTGGTGGTAAGTTTTTGATTGAAGTAGCAATAAGCGATTATTTAGGTCCGTTAAGAAGCAAGATGTTATTTTATTTTATTTTATTTTATTTTATTTTATTTTATTTTATTTTATTTTATTTTATTTTATTTTATTTTATTTTATTTTATTTTATTTTATTTTATTTTATTTTATTTTATTTTATTTTATTTTATTTTATTTTATTTTATTTTATTTTATTTTATTTTATTTTATTTTATTTTATTTTATTTTATTTTATTTTAT
>JAJMHM010000066.1:0-72216 GCA_030566045.1 Geotrichum geniculatum | reverse complement strand
CTCTCACTTCTTGCGATGCTAACGAGTGCAGTACCTACGTTACTGTCACTACCTGCCCTGTTGAGCCTACCACTGTCTATCCTTCCACTACCATCACTCCTAAGGTCGTTGAACCTTCTGTTTCAACCAGCACCGCTGTTGTTACTTCTTGCGAGGGTGACGAGTGCCACACTTTGACTACCGTTGTTCCTACCACTGTTGTTCCTAAGGTCGTCGCTCCTGAGCCTTCTGTCTCTACCAATACCGTCGTTGTTACTTCTTGCGAGGGTGAAGAGTGCCAGACTTTGACCACCGTTGTTCCTACTACTGTCGTTCCTGAGGTCGTTGTTCCTACCGTCGCTCCTTCTGTCTCTACCAATACCGTCGTTGTTACATCTTGTGAAGGTGAAGAGTGCCAGACTTTGACCACTGTTGTTCCTACCACTGTTGTTCCTCAGGTTGTCGTCCCTACCGTCGCTCCCGAACCTTCTGTTTCCACCAGCACCGCTGTTGTTACTTCTTGCGAGGGTGATGAGTGCCACACTTTGACCACCGTTGTTCCTACCACTGTTGTTCCTAAGGTCGTTGCTCCTGAACCTTCTGTCTCAACCAGCACCGCCGTTGTTACTTCTTGTGAAGGTGATGAGTGCCACACTTTGACCACTGTTGTTCCTACCACTGTCGTTCCTCAGGTTGTCGTCCCTACTGTCGCTCCTGAACCTTCTTTGACCACTAGTACCGCTACGGTCACTTCTTGTCACGAAGGCGAGTGCAGCACTTACGTTACTGTTACCACTTGTCCAGTTGAGCCTACTGCTGCTCCCGAGACTCCTGCTCCTCAGAACCCTACTGCTGCTCCCGAGACTCCTGCTCCCCAGAACCCCACTGCTGCTCCCGAGACTCCTGCTCCTCAACAACCTACTACCGTCGCTCCTGAACCTTCCATGACCATCAGTACCGCTACGGTCACTTCTTGTCACGAAGGCGAGTGCAGTACTTTCGTTACTGTTACTACTTGTCCAGTTGAGCCTACCGCTACTCCCGAGCAGTCCGCTGCTACTCCTGAGACTCCTGCTGCTGAGAATCCTACTGCTACCCCCGAGACTCCTGCTCCTACTACCGTTGTTCCTACCACTCTTCAACCCTCAGTCAACAGACCTTCTACTACCCAACCTTCTGTTGCTACCGTTCCTGTTAACTCTGGTAACAGCAACAAGATCAACTTGGGCTTCGTCGTTGCTGCCGGAGCTATCATTGCTCTCTTGTAATTGGATATCTCATTACACTGTCTCTAGCGATTATTTATTATCATTCTTTATACAGCACCACTCATTTTCATCGTGGATTAATTTCCATTCTATACACGGAGAATTTTTAATATACAATAATATATTTTGATTTAACTTTAATTTATTTTTGACATCTGAAACTGTGCCTTTTTTGTGTTAATCTTTACTTTGTAATTGAAATTTTAGTTTTCGGTTGTTGTACAACTATGGCAGGAGTAACAGTAACAATAGGAGCTCAGAATAGATGATGGAGATGGTTTCAATGTTGGAATGATTCAGTTTCAGATGAAGCATGGCGACAACCTTCTGGGTTAGTGTTGAAGGGTGAAAGAACAAGGAGAGAGTGGAAAATAGTTTAAATCAGGCCTTTATTTTAGTTCATTATACGTAAGGCCTTATACGCAATATAATTTTGACAGGTCTCTACGTACAATAATTTTATCATGTAAAAAATTGACATTCGTTCATTGTGTTTTTGATTCAAACATTCAAATTCTATAATCTGCCTTGAAGTAATTTAAATGGCTGTTTTCTATTTCAATTCTTTGTTGCTATCATGAATTCATTTAGGTTCCTTTTGTATATTGCCTGCTTTTTGGCAAAAGTATGTCTGTCTTTTGTTCTGCTCGCCTCCCCGCCATTCTACTCGATACCACTATTCAGGGACTTCACCATGAGTGCAAGATTAATATAGTGGTTGGGTTGGAACAAACTAAATTAAACCATCCTCCTTTCTTTAAACTTGCTTGAGAATTTAGTTAGAAATTGTGATTCAAACTCTTTTTAACAAGTCTCAAGATTTGGTCTTTGTTTATTTCAGGGTCTAGCGATGAAAACATCTTGAGTTTGCTGAAAGAATAATTCAACAGGTTATGTGATACGATAGTTGAAAGTTTTGGCAATGACCGTTGTAAGTTTTATTATTGTAAGACCAGTGCCATACAGGTCACAAACAATATACAATCTGCGAACAATCAAATTCCAAACTCTAACAAGATCAATTGATGGAGATTTAATTCTGAGTAGGAATTCTGTAAATTTGTTCATAGTATCTGATACTTGTGACACAACTTAAAGCCAAAGGTCAAGTAAATATCATATTAATATAGCCCAGCGAAGCTGCAAAATGGTAGCCATTTACAAAGTATGGACCTGCTCTATCTAGTCTCGCTGGACGACAAATTGGGGTTCAGACAATCTGGAAAACCCTCCTGTCGCACGACAGTAGCTATCGAAGCACCATGAGCAGACGTTACATGTCAATCCACTGATTATAAGCAGCTTGCCCTGGACTCTTTGACGCCAAACACTGATTGTACCCCACGGTTGACAGCATATATGGCCTGCCTGTTACATAAGCATTCCGTTAAGAGGTTTTGATAAGGAAGAGAAACAGTCTGATGCCCGAATGAAACGGACCACCTGGAAGTAGATTACAATCTAAAACGTTGGCCATGAAGCATTGAACAGCAGACTGACGCAGACCAAATTGGCCTGAGTTTGATTATTTCCCACGGTACCTACGGGGTTTGAACGAGATTTTAGCACGTAAACAGCTTTCCCCTAGAAAAATGAGAAGCACAATGAAAAATGAAATATAATGCAAGAGCGAAGAATGGAATAACAACAGCTACGGAACTGTTAACTCTTCCTGGGGTCAATAGTGCCAGCCGTGCTATTGGTAGCGCCGTGCCAGTGGAGTCCAGCTTTTTCAAAGCCCAAAGGGAGCCAACAGGACGGAGCCAGATAATTCTGCCAAACGGGAGGCTGATCCAACTGACATACAAAGGAACCTCCAACCAGGGACCCAGCTACCGAGACCCCATAAGACAGCTCCTCACCGCTGCAGAGGCACCGTGATACCCCTACTAAAACTCTACATCTAATTAGCATGGAATATACAAGAGATGCTAATTCAGACAGAAAAATTGCTGGAGTATCTCAACGCTTCTCCAGCTAGCACTGGGAGCATTTCGAAGAGTCGTTGAAATATTGGCCAACCTGAGCAGAAAGACAATCGTGGCCAACCTGAGCAGGGAAACAGTCGTGGCCAACTTGAGCAGGGAAACAATCGTGGCCAACTTGAGCAGAGAGACAATCGTTGAGCGTCAAAAGCACACAAGTAGCCGTGCAGTGGTCTTCACCAGAGATCTTTTCATTATTGTATAATATGGGAACCTCCAAGAGCGTCTACTTTTGTCGGGATTTATTAATTGGATGACTTATAATTTGGAGCAAGAACCAATATAAATTCCAGAGATTTAAATATATCCTCCGTCAGATTGGTTATTGAATCGAAATCTACAAATTTGAACTTTGTAGTGTAGTAAATTTGTACCATGGTAAATAAATTTGAACTTGAACATGGTAAAATTGAACATCAACATTTGAACTTTGCAACATGGTAAATTTGAACAGTAAATATCGTTGAGGATGCTCTGTATTGTCTACCGTGCGCTACTGGCAGTCTTTTTCTACGTAAAATCTTATAACCGTTCATTTTCTAGGTCTCAATTCGATCCGAATTAGAGCTGGAACAGACCTATTTTCATGTTAAAACTTGGCTTTTTTAAGGTTTAGTCATGTGATTAATGATTGAGTTTGTGACACAAGGAAAATAGGGGAACACAAGGAGAAGAGCAATGAATATGGATATAAATGGATTTAGATGGATGTGAATATATGAATATATAAAGATAAACGTGAATATTGGATGTTGAAATAATTATCAAAATATTTATACTATTGCTAAATTACTATAATTGTTAATCCTATAATTGTGAATATGATGATTATTCTAATAGATAATTATAGGTATCTATTAGAATAATCATCATATTCACAACTATAGATCCCTAATACTATAAAATGAATACTGAGATTAGACGAATCTAGAAAACTCACATCACCAAATGTTCCTATTAGATTTAATTAAAAAACAATCCTTATGAAACCAGACATGAAATTCATGCCAGGACAGAAAACTGCTCAACCAAATGTTGTAAAATGAACAAAAATGTAATACTATAAGCAATTGTAGTCCTTTGTGCTGCCTCTCTATCCAGACTACCGTTGAAACCTCCCAACTGCCCAAATCATGATACTCATTTCTTAAACATCCCTCGAGACTGCTTCCTCGAGACTAGCCTCTCAAGACAATCAGAACCCACTGACTCACACTTTTAATTTCGTCAGAGTCGTGACATAACCTCACCGCCATGTTTGCCATGCCAGGAGGTGACGACATAAAGCTGTGCAACGGCTCTAGTCCTGCTGAGATTGCCAACACCGTTAGCAGCATTGGATTGTATCTTGAAAGAGCAAAATTTCAAAAGGCACAGGAAGACTTCCATGCTATTTCGCCTAAACTGGCCTCCATAGTCATCCCAACCCGCCTAGTAGAATTAGAAACATTTACTACTATGTAGCAATGATTTAGAATTACTATGGATAATTTTATTTTTTACATTTTGGTACATTTCCATACATCCTCCTCCAGCACTGTTCTATAAATGACGGGCTCAGTAGATTTCAATATATATTGGACCAAAAGTCCTCTCCATTTTCTAAATTGACATCCAGTGCTTCTTTTTCTCATCTAGCTGTCGCTTACTACACTCGTTCACAATGGATTCGACTCGTCTTAACGAAATGCTCCAGAATACTTATATTCCTGACCTGCCTACGACCTCAGCTAAACCTCTCCCTTCTTCTCACCCAACTCTAATCATGCAAGACAGCCAGACCGATACCACTCACCACCTCTCCTGTGGCTGCAATACTGGCTGTTGTATAGAAGAAAGAGCTTGGTGGTACAATAAGGCTTCTCCTTCACCCAAAAAGTCCGTCAAACCTTCCTTGAAAACAAAACCCAGCATGGCCAGTCTTTATTCTGAGTCTTCTTCATCTTACTAGCTCTTGACTGTGCCCTCAGGTCATACCCTACTCAAGTCTTTCTTGACCTATTTATTCATAGCATCACTGAACATAAAAGTCGTTTCTTAATATATCCTACGTTTTGATGTAGGTTTCCTTGTTTATAGTCCCTCAGGTCCTATTAAGGTACAATTACTACAATAATATTATGTTGTGTAATTAGATAATGATGACAAATTGACTACGTAATTAGCTAACAATGACAAATATATTATATAATATATTTTAGGATGTCATGTATTTCAATTGTTAGCTGACAATCATGTATTTTAATTGTAAGCTGACAATTATATAATCCAATTGTTATTACATAATGTATTTCAATTGTCATTACATAATTCTAATCGCTTTACAATATTCACATGTAATAATTGCATCATCTTTGACTAAGCAATAACTCGTGAACTAGCAAGGTTCGCGGACTAAAGGAAGTATCCAGAGACACCAGTTAATTCCAAAGTCACATGACAATCCTTGCTTGGTTTTTCTGTGTTGCTCCAGCAACAAGCATATATGACGCAATTTAGCGCGGATAGTTTATTATATAATACATAATTCATGATGTAAGCATCACTTTATGACACATTTCGCACGTGTGAGTCTTTGTTTTGAATTACCGTACCGAGCTAGTATACAAAAGCCGATTTTTAAAGCCGATTTGCAGGGCCGAGTTTCAAATTTGGCTTGATGGTCCCATTTTATTATTTTGACGTACAAGGTAGGGGTTATTATATAATACATTAATGCTATGTCAGCAGACAAACTACCCCGGAAAATTATCTTGACCAAAAAGATTTTCTGGGGTGAGTCTTTTCTGGGGAATCTATAAAAACAGGGCTGCCTTCCTGTCTTGAGAATATTTTAATATCAATTTTTCATTATCAACTTCAGTATCAAATCTCGACATTATTATCTATCTTAGTATTTCAAATTTCTCAGTATCAACTCACAATGAAGACCTCAATTGTTGCCAAACTCTTTCAAACTGGACTGCGCCAAATCTCGCAGTCAAGCACTCGTCAACTCTCTCAAACCAGCACATTACATCCTTCTCTGCCCTCACTGAAGCCCATTATGAACTTGCAATCCACCACTATGAAGGCCACTGAGTCTCTTATGGCTGCTAAAACGAGGCCTTCTCTGCGAATGCGTGTTATTGTCGATGGTCGAGGACGAGTGCGAACCCAAGAGCTCAGCGAAGTTGGAAGCAGAAGATAATGAAATACTCGCATAAGGCTTGCTGACTGGTATCAGCAGTAGCCGGCTTCCAGAGCTTTGTACCATCTTATTTATGATTTTTTATGATTTTTCCTTATGATTGTTTTTAAAAATGTAACAAGTATCAGCAAAAAATGTTTCAAGTTTTTCTGAATGACATTGCTCTTCTTTGATAGTGTTTGGCAGATGTTCACGATAATTTACTCTTCTTTGAGTCCAAACGTTATATAGTTTATAGTAGAACAGCTCTACGATTGCTTCACGATATACCGAGGCCTGTTGAGTATGGCTCATTACTTTGATGTTTTTGTACTTGAAATAAATTAATAAATTAATAAGCTTGTAAACTAATAAACTAATAAACTAATAAACTAATAAACTAATTAACTAATTAACTAATAAACTTGACTTGATATAAACTTGTTTGGACTTGTAATTTGGGCTTGGACTTGGACTTAATTTTAAGTCCATCATATTATTGCTTGCTACTGTTTTGCTTGCTGCTCCATGAAATAGTTACTGATATCGTCATTCATGCTGGTTCATCGATCTCCCTGACGTTAACTTCATGAAGATTATCTTTAAAATAATATTTGGTCCACAATTCATTATTCTACTAAATTTCTATGCAGACCATACTCGCATCAAGTTCATGCCATGTTTCTTTATGTTTTCTGGCCTTTGTTACTCCAGTAAAAAGTTGACCATTCCTCGAGCAACTATAAACCGATCTCCATCATCAATCGTTTGAAGTGCTCTAACCATCTCAGCCTTTGTTATGCCACTCTCGCCCTCGTCCAAATTCGCAACATGCTCCAGCAGCTCTTGTTCAATTTCCTTTGAAAACTCTGGGTGTCCTTGGATAGTCCAAAGCCTCTTCTTTTGATACATTCCTTGGACCTGACAAGTCTTGGAGCTCCCCAGATTTGATACGCCTTCTGGAAGAGGCCCGTTAACTATGTCGCTATGAAACTGGTTCAATCTGAGAACCTCAGCACTATGGCCAAACTGTGCAATGGCAGCTTTGGAAGGAACAAACGCTGTTGTAGACAGCTCCCAGCCCTCGGGGTTTTTTCCAACATCCAGCCCCAGCGCTCTGCCTACAATCTGGTGTCCAAAGCACACGCCCACAACCTTTTTGTTCTCTGTGTCCAAAGCTTGACGAACATACTCGGCCATGTCGTTGATCCACGGAATGTGTGTGTCCCACGCATTGCTAGTGGAGCCGGTGATGAGAATGGCATCAATAGAGTCAAGTGGAGGAGGTTGGAAGACAGGCGTAACTGCGACATGCTCGAATTCAAATCCAGAACTTGGTAAGCCTGCCTTTCGCAGCAAACTGATGAAGATTTTGCCATATGAGCTACCCTCCGTGGCGCTAGCCTTGGGTAAAGGAGTTTCAGCTTCGAAAATCGCTACTTTCAAGATCGTTGAGTTGGTCATTATGGAGATCACGAATATATTGGAGGAAGAGATAAAGGAAAGAATATTTTGGCTCTTATAGTACCAACTGCGAGTTTTGGGAGCAATATATCTGCTGGACTTGTAACAATTTGGAATTTTTAAGCAGTACCGTAGACTTCTGAGTCTCGTATAAACGTTGATGCTATCTTCATATATACAAAACCAAATTGATTTCTTGAGTGATTGTGGATGGTAAATTCTCTGAAAAACTACGAGAGCTATTATTGACATAAGTATGATAGCTATTAATATTGAATTGATATAACTAAAACAGCTACTAATATTGAATTGGTATAACTAAAACAGCTACTAATATTGAATTGACATAACTAAAATAGCTACTAATATTGAATTGACATAACTACAATAGTTATTATTGATTGACAAATAAAAGAGTTATTATTGATTGACAAATAAAACAGTTGTTACTATTGACAACTAAAATATATATTACTGACAACTAAAATATCTATTGAATCAACTATTCAGTTATTCAGTTCATACACTTCAACGAGAAATTTCCTGGATCCCAAGAATTATATACTTCAACCTTCTCAAACCTCTCAAACACTCAACTATCAGAAAATCTAAATGAGAAACAATTATTTTCAAGTATCTCAGCTTCATTAAAATGAACCCAGCTTTCTTCATTATATCACCAAGTCCTCAACCGGACACAAACAACTGACTTCATTTCACCTTCAAATTGACTATGAATATTGATGCGACTTGAATGAAATATTTCACTTCGCTGGCATCTTGATTTTGTTTGAAAAAATTAATGCCAACATCTCTTTGTCCCGCAGTAATATTTGCAATATCATCGTGTTCAATAATACCAGTACCTCTAATGAAAATTAAACATATAATAAATATCTGGGGTAATCCATATAATTCAAAAATTAGAATATTTCCGAAAAATCATAGTTATCTGACTTTTGGTTTTGTACTTGCACTATGACCTTCAGTAGAGATATTCTTTTCAAACTTATAATTGAATTCTTGATCTGGTCTTCTGCCGTTTGTGCATTTTCACCAAATTCTCATAGCAATGTGGTGTTATATTGGGGTCAATCCTCAGAGAATCCAGATGTCACTTTGAGTTCCTATTGCAAGTCTACAACCGCAGATATGTACATTTTATCATTTCTATCAGACTTTCCAAACGCTTTTCTTTCTGTCCAAGGTTGCATAGGAAATTTAACAGTCAAATGTCCAGATCTCGCAAAAGAAATCAAGCTCTGTCAGAGCTTTGGCAAAAAGGTCATGCTATCACTAGGAGGAGCAGATGGTAATCACGGATTTTCTTCAAATGCTCAAGCAGAAGCTTTTGGAACGACTCTTTGGAATAGCTTTGGTGGAGGAAACTCGACAAACCGCCCTTTTGGAGATGTAGTTCTAGATGGATTTGATTTCGACATTGAAAACAAAAATCAAACTGGCTACGCAACATTGGCTACTTCTCTACGGAAATACTATGGTGGAAGAAACTATTACCTGAGTGCAGCTCCACAATGTGTATATCCAGATGCCAGTATTGGTGATGCTTTGGAGAAAGCACACTTTGACTTTATTTCAATTCAATTCTATAATAACGCTTGCCAAATTGGATCCTATTTCAATTGGAAAACTTGGGTGGACTATATACCAAAATCAAAAAACCCAAAAGTTAAGCTGCTACTGGGATTGCCCGGATCAGAGTCTGCTGCTCTCTCTGGATATGCTCCCCCGGCTAGTATTGGTTCTATTTTATTAGAGTTGAAAAGTCATTCTAGTTTTGGAGGGATCATGGTATGGGATGCTTCTCAAGCCTTTTCAAATGTTATTGATGGTGCATCTTTTGCACACAGAATAAAGGATATGCTTCAGTCTGATGCCCGACAGCCAAATCAAACCCTCTCTGTACCTTCAAAGTTCGCACCTTCATCTCTAGCAACCATCATATTTACTTCACCTGTGACTACTTCGACTAACCTGCCACCTGTACCTACAGTAGACAATCAAATTTCCAACACGATACAAACGACTCTAATTCACCCAAAAATGTTCAAATTGCCACGATGAAGGACTTGCATTAAAAGTAGATTCACACAAACGTGTAAATTCTTGATTTCTGTGCGCCAACAAGTTAATGCAGTTGTATCGTTCAACATAGAGCAAAAATAATTAGATTCTACTGTTCATTAAGGATAATGAAGCAGCCAGGTAACACTTCATATTATTTACATTATATATTACAAAAAAAATAGATTAAATGACTTCAGCGACATGGTACATTTTCTTTCCAATACGAAGTACCAAAACTTTTTCAGCCTCCAGATCACAAAGCCCTACTTTTGATTCCGTAACCGTTTTCCTTTCAAGTCCAGAATATACTCCTCCAGCCTTGATTAATCGAGCAGCCTCAGCTATATCAAAGGTTAGTACTAAAATCATAAACATAAATCTTTATACTCACATTTAGATTTGCCGGTCAATAATGCAACAATATCTCTCCATGACTTTCCAATAATCTCTTTTTGTTCATAAGACTTTAGCATTCCCTCAGTTCGAAATACATCTACAATTTCATCAATTTTAATTGAATTGCTACTTTCTGAGCCTGGAAAGATAAAAGATGACATGATTTGTGCTCTATAACCAGATCCAAGACCATGAACCAAATCAGTGATTTCTGTAGCCAAAATTCTTTGTGCTTCACGAGATTCGGGAGTTTTACCATGGGAAGCAAGAATCTCTTGAATCGTAGTCATTGGAAGTAAAGTAAACATTTTCATGTACTTCTCGACAACTGAATCTGGAGCTTGAATAAAATACTAGAAATATCGTTAGATATCTCCAAGGAAATTAATATGATATACTTACCTGGTAAAGCTCATAAGGTTTGGTCATGGTTGGATCAATCCAAACAGCATTTCCAGCAGATTTCCCAAACTTTTCACCAGAAGGTGTCGTCAGTAGTGGCACAGTAATACCAAATGCTTCCTCGATATCACTTGCAGAATCAGCTCCTGCTGCCAGTCTTTTCTGTCTATTTAGTCTTGTAATCAAATCAATTCCAGCCGTTATATTTCCCCATTGATCATTTCCTCCAACTTGAACTCTACATCCTTCATGCTCGTATAAATGCCAAAAATCATACGCTTGAAGAATTTGGTAAGTGAACTCATTGAATCCAATTCCTTGTTCAGAGTCCAATCTCGTTTTAACACTGTCTCTAGCCATCATTTGTCCAATTCTGATATGTCTACCATACTTTGCAAGGAAATCAAGCATCCCAATAGGTTTCCACCAAGTTGCATTGTTACAAAGTCTTGTAGTTCCCATTGAAGTATATCCTCTGGTGTTGGCATAAGCTGCACCTCTTTCTAAGAAAGAAGAAAACTGCGAATGAATGTGCTTGATGTTATTTTGTCGCACCTCAGACTCCATTTGCTGACGTTCTGAGTTTCTACCAGACGGATCACCAACTTCGCCGGTCGCTCCACCAACCTTGATCTGTTAATGACAATTCACCATTGCTTCAAAGTGCTAACTTACCAGCGCAATAACATTGTGTCCTCTGATATAGAAATGAAGCAGAATCATCAGGGGAATCAAATTTCCAACATGCAATGATACTGCACTTGGATCAGCACCACAGTAAACAGTGACCTTCTCTTTCTTCAGCAGTGATTCCAGATTTTCACTAGGCTTCTATTAGTCTCAGCTCTGGACGTATAGTCAGATACTAACCTGGTGATATTTGATACCAAGTCCCGTTCCTTCAAAAAGCTAACCAATGGTTTTGCAAGATCTGAGTTTTCACCTTCAAGTTTGACTTGAGATATCCATCTTTTCCAAAACAAATGAGAGTTCAATCTTCCTTTAACAAGAGAAGTCCTTGCTACTCGAAACATGGTGATATCTTTGGGCTTTTCAAGAAGTTGGAACAAAATGCTGATGAAATAATTTCACCTTATGTAACTACTTATATCATTGAGTGACATATAGAGTTTAAATCAGTAGTGTTTCCAGTATATAATTCAAAAACGGGCATTATGGCCGAGTGGTTAAGGCGTTTGACTCGAATGCACATCTCGAGATCATCAAATGGGATTTCCCGCGCAGGTTCAAATCCTGCTGATGTCGTTTTTAATTTTTGATATTTACATTTGTGACAAGAACTTTTTTCATAGTAAATACTGTTTTTTTTTTTTCATTCTAATCAAGTTTTTTTTTTTAAATACAATTAAAATTACAATGAACAAAACAATAATAATAAATGCAATCAACAGTCTCAAACTTAGTATCTAGTATCCCTTCTTCTTTTGTTTTTCAATATGAGCTCTCAGTACCCTTCTCTTGTCTTGCAAACTTCGTTTTGCCTTGCCTTGAACATCCTTCTTGTGAATCATCATGACGAAATTCTTCTTACGAGCCTTTTCACGGTTAGTAGTAGAATGAGCACCAGCAATTTGACCACGACGAGAACCGTGCTTAGCGTCTTCAGATTTAGCATGCGCAATACGCTCTTCTCTGGCCTGTTTGAACTTTTGAGGACCAAGTAACGTATTGGCTTCAACAGCAGAGTCATGAGTAGATGTAGGACCAAGTTTACGAAGTTCATCAAGCTTTGCGAAATCCCTAGGAGTAAGGATACGGGTAGCAGCAAGAGATAATTCAGCTTCAGATTGAGTAGCCTTAACCTTCTTTGCAGCAGGTTCACCAGACTCGTCTTTCTGATCTTCATCTTCAGAATCAGAAACGTTGTATTCTTTGTCACTTTCAACTTCAACCCAGTTGCCTTCAATATCAGAATCAGATTCATTTTCACTTGCGACTTCCCAGCCATCATTATTTTCAGTTCCGTCGGGATTTTCATTCTCTTCCTTCCATTGCTGCAGCAATTCCAGGCCCTTAATACCATCAACTTCAGATGTAGCAACTCCATATCTAACAGCTTTATTGGAACCAGCAGATATTTCCATGGTAGCTTCTTTGCCTCTGTCTTTCTTGCTCAGCATCTCAGGCATGACTTCTCTGTAAACACCAATCAAACTGCGAGCAGCCATAACAACGTTTTTGGCCTTTGATGCCTTGTATTCAGTCAAGTCTTGGAGCAAAGTTTCATCAAGAGCTAATGGAGCACGAGCGGCGATTTCTCTAATTGTATTGAGACCAGCGGCAGCAACTTCTGATTGCACACCGTCAGAAACAAACTCATCAGCAATTTTTCTTACCATTGGGGTGATTGACTCAGGAGGAACCAAGTCATGGCAAGCTTGAGCAGCAGCAGCCATAAACTGTGTAACATCTCGTTGTTTGGGCGTCAAGTATTTCAAAAAGAATGAATAAATAGATAGTAAAATGAGTTTGTGTGAACCTATCAATCTTGATACCAAGTTGGTGAAGAGAATCTTTTGTTCAAGATCTAAGCCAGCGTTCGATTTTGGAGTTAAGAAACGAGCAAACAAGGAATCAGCAAAGCCTTGAGGGTCTCTCAGTAAATGAATTGCAGAGAAATTCAAGTAAGTTGCAGAAGATTTAGGGCCATTCTTTCTTTTTTTTGCAGCCTTTTTAACTGCAGATTCCATTTGCTTTCCTCTTCTACCTGTCTTTTTGTTGACCTGCATTTTATGCTTGATGGCGGTCATATCAACATCTTCCTCTTCGTCTTCTGACAATTGAGCTTCTTCTCTTTCTTTGTCGGCGCCTAAGAAAAATCTAGCTCCAGAGCATGCGACTTTCAGGTTTTTACTGCTTGTTGCTTTTGTCATGATTTCAACTGTTCTTGAATCATCCCAAATACCTCGTCTCCATAGTTCTCTAGTTAGTTTTGTAGCCCAGAGTCCATTCTTTTCATTAAGCTCATCTTCCAGTAAGTTGAATAACAGTGCTTGCACTTGTTTATTTAGCTTTTGGTTTTTTGTTCCAGAGTTTTCAGTCTTCAACATTGTTACAAGACCAGAATAAATCATGCTTCTAGACGATTTGGATCCTGTTTCAACCAAAACTGGGAAGAGTGCTTTGATCATAGTCTCAGGCCCGATCACACCTTTATTTTTCAACATGATCAGGCACTGGATCATTTTTTCTCTCAGCTCTGGATGGAGGTCATTGTGTCGTTCCTTCAGGAGTGTTTCGAGCTCTGCTGGGAACTTTGCAGTTTCTTTCGGGTAGCATGAGCATACTTGAGAGACGAATCCAATGAGTTCTGCGAATTCCTGGGCCGAGTCGCTGTTTTGGTCGACGGTTGATGCTGAAAGATGAATGTCTCTTAGAGATTCGTAGTGCTTGAATTGTAGAAGAAACTCTTCTTTATAAGACTGAGGATCTCTTCGGACCAGATTTTGCAATAATGCAATGTTTGTTGGTAATAATGCTGCTCTTTTTCTCTTCACCATGATTTCAATGATAGGGAAGAAAACAATTTTGGGAGGATAGAAATTGGGAGTTTGATTTGAAAATTTTATCATCTCCCCTTACCCATTTACCTATTAGAGAAGTCAATCTCACAAAACCATCTAGCTCAAAATTGATAATGTATATAGAATTATAACTAGGCCATTATACCTTGAGCCTTTTCAATCTTTTCAGCATTATCGACAATAATCCGATTGTTTGGAGGTAATATAATGAATCCCCAAACTTTCTTTAGACCAAACATGATCCTATCGGTAGTGTTCCATCCAGTAACCTTTTTGCACATTTGTAACCAGCTAAGAACAAATTCCTGCTGAGCTCTATCTTTTAAATAAACGGACCCAAAAAATACGGGCACCGTGATATCTAGCATGATACGCTCCATTTGGCCCGGTAGGAGATCACTGGAATCATTAGGGGTTGGGAAGGGTAGGGACGAAAAGAGAGGGACGAGCTTAGAGAGTGGGTAAGGCTTGCCTTTGTTCATGTATTTGTGAAGCATGATGAGCTGAGCATGATACAAGCAAACAATATAGTTAACTTGGAGCGACGAGTACTTGAGCTGGACTTGACCAAAAGGGTTGGGTTTTTGGTCTTGTGCGCCAGAGGGTAGAGGTTGTATATAGTCATGATAGGCAAGATGGAAGGAATGGAGGGTTGATTGAAAGCCCGACAGAACATCCATGCTATAGTTATCAGGAGCAGTGGTAGTGAGATAGTCACAAATTTTCAAGTTGTGAGTGAGAAGTTCGTCGTACATGATCAAGTTGTAGTTGCCGTTGTAGTTGTAGGAGGAGCTATAGTCGTTCCAAAAGTCACTAGACAATAGCAGCTTTACATTGCCGATAGCACTCTGCATCAATTCCATGTGTCGGAAAGAATTGGAAAGATCATGAGAGAGCGGGATGTTGTAGTTGGTAAGGGAGAGGATCAAGTCTCTAGCACCATTCATGTGGATCATCCAGCTCTTGAGGTTTCCAAAGACAGTTTCGAAAAAGGCCAGGAGCAAGCAGGTTGCAAAGTTTGCAATGAGTTGGTCGATACATTTGGAGCGAGTAGACAAGCTTTGCCGGAGCTGGTTTAAGGAGAGCTGATAAAACTTCATTGGGTTGAAGGGGGCGGAATTTTCTTCAGGGTGGATGTGTTTGTACTGGAGAGAGGTGAGGGCCAAAAGAGCGTTGAAGAGCTGAGTATAGCGGAGGGAGAGTACGGGGACCTGAGAGTGCCAGAAGTTGTCGTTGGTGTCATTGACGATAGTCATGAGGGAGCCGTAGTTTTTAGTGAATTCGAGGTAGAGGAAGTAGATTTCATTTGATTTGATTGGGGAGGAAGCGATAGGCAGGAGCTGGGAGTTGGAGGAGGACGAGATGGAGTGGTTAGCGAATAGGGTGAGGAGGGAGGATATAGAGAAGGATGAGTTGATTGAAGATTTAGGGTAGAATTGTTTATAGGGAATATTTTGGTCCAATTTGAGATCAGAGATGGAGGATATGGAGGAGTTGGTGTTGGTGTTGGTGGAGGAGTTGGTGTTGGTGGATGAGTTGGAGGAGTTGGATGAGTTGGAGGAGTTGGAGAATGAGTTGGAATAAGAGTTGGTACTGGTAGAACTGGTAGTTGTAGTGATTGTTTTAGTAGTAGTTGTAACGGTGGTGATAGTAGTGACGGTAGTAGTACTATTTGATATAGCGGGATTCTCTCTTCTGAGTTTTTTAGAGAGGCCGTCTTTGAAGCTGAGAGGGTTCACGTAGCCATTGCATACTTTATTAGACTTGATACAGTTGAGACAGAAGGGTTTTTGTTCGTCGCATTTGATTCTTCTTTTTCTACAAGTTAAGCAACCAGTTTTAGTTCTTTTATTCTTTGGTTTAGTGTTGGACATGGAGGTGAGGTCGAGGTGGAGTAACGTCCAGGTGAAGTAACGTCTAGGTGAAGTCAAAGTCAAGTCAAAGTGAAGTCCAAGTAACGTCCAGGTGAAGTCCAAGTAACGTCCAGGTAAAGTCCAAGTAACGTCCAGGTAAAGTCCAAGTAGACCAAAGACTAAGTAAACTCCATGTAAACTCCATGTAAACTCCAAGTAAAGCCTGATTGACAAAACTAATGCTCAATGATTATCAATCATTTTCACTAGTTTTCAAATGCTTTAGAGATGCCAGAACCCTTAAGCTGCTAGACCATCATAAGCCATGGTCATCTATACTCTTACTCTTCCCGTTAAGATTGGCGCAATCCAGTCAGTCAGTCAGTCAGTCAGTCAGTCAGTCAGTCAGTCAATCCATTTAGTCCAGTCAATCCAGTCAATCCAGTCAATCCAGAATCCAAAGTCCAACTCATCCAACCCAGAATTCAATCCAACCCAGAATTCAATCCAACCCAGAATTCAATCCAACCCAGAATTCAATCCAACCCAGAATTCAATCCAACCCAGAATTCAATCCAACCCAGAATTCAA
This sequence comes from Geotrichum geniculatum, assembly GCA_030566045.1. NCBI lineage: Eukaryota > Fungi > Ascomycota > Dipodascomycetes > Dipodascales > Dipodascaceae > Geotrichum > Geotrichum geniculatum. The sequence continues at coordinate 55,476 of JAJMHM010000066.1, read as the reverse complement.
TCCAACCCAGAATTCAATCCAACCCAGAATTCAATCCAACCCAGAATTCAATCCAACCCAGAATTCAATCCAACCCAGAATTCAATCCAACCCAAAATTTAATCCAACCCAAATCACCATTAGCCAGGTTGATTACGTAAGCTGTTCATATAAGAAAACGGAAACTGAGCTCTGCTTCTTACACATCAGCAATAAAGTCGGTGAGGATCAACGATACAGATACTTTTGACGATACTGCCCAAGCGATTCAATGGTACGAATAGAGGGATGGAGCTTTTGGCTTTATTTTTCTGGTGCTTTGAAGTTTGGCGTGGTTCAGAGTGATTGTTTAAAGGCAAGTCTGAGGCTTTAATGGATATGAAAGGTTGATGGTGGTGGTGAATTTGACGGTGGTGGTGGTGGTGATGCTGATTTTGAAGCTGGTGGTGATGCTGATTCTGCTGACCTGCTGACCTATCGCTACACTATGCACATTCCTACTGCACAAGTCCTCAATTATGTTGATCTCAATGCGGCAGTGGAGACTCCAGATCAATGATTCTTCTCCTCAACCTCAACACAGAGCAGTAAGCTAACATGTCAAATCATAATGAATCTTTGTAATTGAGAAGTGAAACTTTGTAATGGAGAAATACTATTAGAAACACCTTCATATTAGAAATACTATTAGAAGCACCTTCATATTAGAAATACCTATTAAAATCACCATAATAAAATCATCATAATAAAATCACCATAATAAAATCACCATAATAAAATCACCATAATAAAATCACCATAATAAAATCACCATAGTAAAATCACCATAGTAAAATCACCATAATAAATCCATATTACAAATCAAGGTGATTTTAACCACCTTGTAAATGGGCAAGGGTTAATAGGGCAGAGCCCTAATTGTAACGGACTCACTTGTACATGGTAACATAAATATCAAGGCGTACATCTGAGACTGAAACTTTTTGGACAAAAATGTGGATTCGCAAGTTACCCTGCACATTCACAGAAAACAGAAATCCGAAAAACCAAACATCCTACAACTTTGTGTTACATAATGTATTATCTTTGTATTACCTAAGGTTTTGTATGAAGAAAAATTTTTTTGTATGATTTTCTTTCAACTGTTTTTTCCTCTCTCTTTTCTCTTTTTTTTGAAAGGTGTTTTCACTGTTTGATTTATTCCCCTGTTAAACCGTTTGAGAAACATAGATCACCATGTCTTCTGAATTGACCGTCCAATCCGAACGTGCTTTCCAAAAGGTGAGTTTACTGAGATTTTAAGGGAGTTGGAGTTGGAGGAGTTGGAGTTGGAGTTGGAGGATTTGGAGGATTTGGAGGATTAGATGAATTTGGAGATGGGAATGCTTCAAAGCTGGAAGCTGTTAGATCTATTGCTGTGGACCTTCTATTGGCTTTATATTGGCTTTATATTGGCTTCATTTGGCCTTATTTGGCCTTATTTGGGCCTTCTATTGGACCTACTCCATCTTCCACCACTCCATCACTCCACCACTCCATTACTCCACCACTCCACCACTCCACCACTCCACCAACCCATCTCCCACACCATACTAAATACTAACTTCTCTAGCAACCTCACATTTTCCAAAACACCAAGTCCAAGGTCAACAGAAAGACCAAGAGATGGTATAAGGAAGTTGGTCTTGGTTTCAAGACCCCCAAGGAGGCCATTCAAGGTTCTTACATTGACAAGAAGTGTCCCTTCGTTGGTGAAATTTCCATTCGTGGTAAGATTCTCACCGGTACCGTTGTCTCTACCAAGATGCACCGTACCATCATCATTAGACGTGAATACCTTCACTACATCTCCAAGTACAACCGTTACGAGAAGAGACACAAGAACCTCGCTGCCCACGTCTCTCCCGCTTTCCGTGTTTCTGAAGGTGATATCGTTACCGTTGGTCAATGCAGACCTCTTTCCAAGACTGTTAGATTCAACGTTCTCAGAGTTGCTTCTGGTACTGGTAAGTCCCAAAAGAAGCAATTCTCCAAGTTTTAAATTATTTTAGTTTGTACGAAATGTAATTTATATCAAATATTTGGATTTTTATTATTCAAGCTAAAATTTTGTCCCAACTCTCAACTTTATCAACTTTATCAACTCTTCAATTCTTCCCAACTCTTCCCAACTCTTCCCAACTACTAGATCAGGTATAAACGATCAGGTATCAGGTATCAGGTATCAGGTATCAGGTATCAAGTATCAACGATCAACGATCAACTACCAACAATCAACAACTACCAACGATCAACTACCAACTACCAACTACCAACTACCAACTACCAACTACCTACTACCAACTACCTACTACTCCCTCCAACTACCCCCTCCAACTACTCCCTCCACCACCTCCTCCACCTCCCACAATGTCCTCTGTTAAAATCAAAATACCTAAAAATTTAGACGCTGCGCAATTCAAGCTATCATGTACTTCGCTCCATCGCCTGTCATCAAAAAATACACTTGCAAATCCAATCTATCTCACTCTGACGACCTTCTCGGCGCCAGAAAAACATCCTGTGCTGCCTGTAGCACTCCCTACCGGCCCAAATCCAACTTCCGTTCTGCTGCTAGCAGATCACTCGAAAGACGAGCTCTTCAAGCCTGATTCAATCATCGGAGCCACTGGAAAGCTCGTGGATGTCGAGTATGTCAAGACGTGGCCAGCTAAAGGCAAGAAGGTAGACGTTGTGTACTACGACGAACGTTTGAAAGAGTCCAAAGTCCGCAACATTGTTGGCACTAGAGCCTTCATCACGCCCGTCAAAGTAGACGATTCAATAGAAAAGCGTGTCAAAAACCTGCGCAAACACACTTGGATTGGGTACTCCAAGAGCGGCGACTATATGATTAGAATTGGAGATGGAAGTACAATCACTAGAAACCAAATCATGGTCAACATTGCAAGGGTTCTTCAAGTCGTGGTAGACGTTGTTGGCGGATGGGATAATATAAGAATTATTGGAGTTAAAACCAATAGTAGTGCATTGTTACCATTATATTCTGGTAAAGATCAGGTAGAAAGTCAAACAGAGATTTGAACAGAGATTTAAGGATCATTGAAATCACCGTTAACACTGTTAAAATACTGTTAAAGTACTGTTAAAGTACTGTTAGCAAACACTGTTAGCAAATACTGTTAGCAAATACTGTTAGCAAATACTATTAACAAAATACTGTTAACAAAATACCGTTAAACGTCAAACATCAAACGTCAAACGTCAAACCGTCTCGTATTTTCATTTGTATAATGCTTGTTTATTTTGTATATAAAGACTAAAATATGCCAATTTTCTATAAAATGTAAGTTGAAATAGGTTCAAAAAGAGGTCAAAACAGGTTCAAAAACCAAAATAGGTTGAGAATAGTGAAAAAAGGTTTAAAAACCAAAATAGGTTGAAAATAGTAAAAACAGGTTGAAAATCAAAAACAGGTTAAAAAACCGAAATAGGTTGAAAATAGGTTGAAAATAGTGAAAATAGTGAAAATAGGTTGAAAAGTCCAGGTTCAGGGTTACGCCCAGGCGCCTAACAGTGCCATTAAACCAGCGCCAAGTGCCATCCAACCATAAGCACCCAAGATTCTGGCCAAGGAAGCCTCCACGAATTCGTCCGAATCCAAGAATTCACGGCCCATAAGCTCAACCAATGACGAGTAGATCAGAATGCCAGCAGCTATGGAGTCGAAAACGCCGGTGGTGATAAGGGCACCAGGCGAGTTGATTTCAAAGCTCTTGCGAACACCGAGACCGACAGCGATGCCCACCGGGGTGCACAGCGTGAAGAGCAGGGCAAAGAGCCAGGAGACCCAGTAGTGGCGAGGAGACCACGGAGTACGTGCCAGTCTGGCTCCCAGGCCCATGCCTTCAAAGAGCTGGTGAAAGACGATAACTGGAAACAAAGTTTTGAAGCCTGCACCTGAAACCGCGACAGTAAGGCCAACGAAAATGGAGTGGAAGACGATGCCAAACTCGAGCAGACAAATGTTGCTGATTTGCATCGCGAGTTTGACGTTGGTGCCGGAGTCGTTGTCTGAGTCTGCTGGGAACTTGACGGCGGTCACCGCGGTGCGGTCTTCCTCAGTGCCTGGCTGGTGGGATTTGTGCTCCAGGTCGGAATTGACTCTGCTCATGCTGGGTTTTGGCGAAAAGATGTTGGCGTCGTGAGTCGGAGCGAGAGCAGCAGGTCCGTGAGAGCAGCCTACGTCGGTCATATTGCTCGTGGAGTCGCCGCCCATGCCAGCAATGTAGTACTTGGTGACGATTTCAATGAGAAACGTACAAAAGATGCCAACCAGCGTGATGCCAAAGGCATACGGATACTTTCTGTAGGCGTCAGGCAGACACGGGCTGGCGAGGTTTTCGTGGGCTTCAAAGAGCAGGTGGATGAAGGCAGTAGCGACAATGACTCCCGATCCAAAGTACCTGGCAAAGAAGTAGAGCCAGTGCGGGAAGAGGCCTCTGGGGAATCTTGTTGCCAGTAGGGGGACGAGGACGCCGATGGCTGAAGCCAGTAGAACGACAAAGATGGAGGCGATACGGAGCTCCATATATTCGTAGTCGCCAGTGTTGGCGGCGCATTCATCTTCTCTTGCGTGTAAAGACATTGTGGGTATTTAACTGTTTGGCTGGAGGAAAGGATTTAACCTTGAATTTATATCAAGGACCTTTCAGGTAGCTGAAGACAATTGACTTTGCAGTTAAGTCAATGTTTTTAATTTAGTTTTAGATTTCATGCGATTAACTCGAGTCTTTGATAAAACCGTTCCCGTGCAATGCTCGATAGACATTGATTTTAATGGTGTTCTGGTTCATTATGGTTCATTATGGTTGATTATTGTACATGATTATGGTTCATGATTATGGTTTGTGATTTTGGTTCTTGTTCAGTTTGTTCTCAGTTTGTTCTTGTTTTGCTTATTCTGCTTGTTCTTATTCTGCTTATTCTTATTCTGCTTATTCTTATTCTGCTTATTATGCTTATTCTTATTCTGTCTTGATTCTTGTTCTTATTCATTTTGATTCTTGTTACGCCCTGATTCCTCTTCTTAAATCTAGACCCAGTTCTTAACTCAATTCTCATCTCATCTCCATCTCAATTCTAAATTCAATCTTTACTCACAAGATTCGTATGCTCACATTATTCACTGCTAGACTTGTTAATTTGTGATATCAAGCTGCCATTGTTACAAACCACCAACTATCTGTAGTTTATATCTTACTTGATGCTCTCTATTTTATATATAAACAGTTCAAATCTACAAACTTCTCTTTCTCATCATCATCAATCTATCTTTTTTGGCGCAGTTAAACCGAGACTTACTATATTGAAATTAATATAACATATAATTGACAAAATGAAAATCTCAGCTAATGTTTTAACCGTCGCCGGTCTCTCAACTGTTGCACATGCCATGAGACCCGTTGTCTTATGGCATGCTATGGGAGACCACTATGATTCAGATCAAGTCAAATATTTGGCCAGTGGTATCGAGCAAGCCCATCCCGGAATCCAGGTTTATCCCATCAGAGTTGCTCAAAGCCCTGAAGAAGATTATGAAGGATCTCTTGGAGGTGATATTAACACTCAGGTATGTTTTTTTTTTTTTTTTTTTTTTTTTAATGTTTGTGTTAACATGAATAGCTCGATTATGTCTGTGCTGATCTTCAAACAGTTCCAGGACTCGAAAACGGTTTTGATGCCATTGGTTTCTCTCAAGGAGGCTTGTTCCTCAGAGGATACATTGAGAGATGCAATAATCCTCCCGTGAAGAACTTTGTTACTCTGGGAGCACCCCAGAACGGTATCATTAGTCTTCCTCTGTGCGAAAAAGGAGACGCTTCTTGCGAGGAAAGAAACAAGGAGTTTGACGAGAACGCCTATACTGATTATCAGCAACATAACAGTTTGGCTTCTCAATATTACAGAGTAAGTAGCATTACAGATTCTGAATCATTAAGGTCATGAAGCTAACGGAATGATTTAGAACCCTATGCATTGGGACTTGTATATACAACAGTCTAACTTTATGGCTGACATTAACAATGAGAGAGAAGTTAAGAATGAAAAGTACAAGGAGAACTTGTCCTCGCTTGAAAATTGGGCCATGTATATGTGGGAGGACGAATCCTCTATTGTTCCCAAGGAGAGTTCTGTAAGTATAGTGTGCAATGAGTGAGAGAAGAATGCTAACGAGTATGCAGTGGTTTGGAGATGTTGATATGGAAGACATGAAGATTATTGAGCTTGAGAACAGAAGACTTTACGAGCAAGATTGGTTGGGAGTCAAGGCTTTGGTTGATAGGGACGCTGTTTTCCTTCGTACCTTGCCTGGTGGACATATGGATGTTAATGCTTTGCAAATTCAAGAAATTGCAGAAGAATTCTTTGGAAGTCCTAACTAAGGCATTATTGAGCACTATTGAATCCTATGTACCTAAGTAATCGTTGTACAAATGTTGATGTTATATTGCTTAATGGTGAGATGGTAATGAGGTGGATTAAGTGAATTAGGTGAAGTGAGTTAGGTGAAGTGAATTAAGTGAATTAGGTGAATTAGGTGAATTAGAGGTGAATTTTGTAGTGTGAAATATTGAAATATTATATCAATATTATATCAATATTATACCAAAACATAATTATTAAAACATAATTATCAAAACAATTATTTTAATATTATTTCAACTATTTTAAACATAATTATATTAAATTGATAAAGATCACTAATATCTTGGAATAAATACCGAGCAACGACTAGTCATCAAAATGTACGTTGGGCCACTTTAACGCCATGTAAAAGGGTCTCACCATTTTCTCTTTAAATAAATTCAGAATAATGCCTACTGTAGACATTACGGTAGAAAGACACATTGCAACGGTTTTTCTTAGAAATTCCATGTAAACGCTGTCAAAGGGTAGCATTGACCAAATGCGTCTAAGACCGAATAAGAGACCAATTTGGTAGGCCGTTTAAAGACCAAAGACAACCAGAGACACCAGATAGCTTTAGAAACAGCCGCAGCCGCCAGCCAAAATCTCTAGATCTTTAGTAAATCTTGAAGAAACTTTTAAAAAATCTTTAGTAAACCTTTAAAAAATCTCTAAAAAATCTTAGTAAACCTCTAAAAAAATCTCTAAAAAATTTCTAAAATTTCTACAAAACCTCTAAAAAAACCTCTAAAAAACCTCTAAAAAACCTCTAAAAACCCTCTAAAAAACCTCTAAAACCTCTAAAACCTCTAAAAATCCTTTAACAACCTCAAACCTCCAGGAGTAGACCCTGATAAGTTACACTGAAAAATGTCAAAGCGTTCACGATCTTGTGTAAGCGTGTGGGGCGAAAACAAACTGAACAAAACGACCGATGACTTTGCAGTTATGATAACATGGTGATCAGTTCGTTATCTGCAATGCAAAGCAAACTGAGTGTTTTGTTTCTGTTGCATTTCAAACTGATGAAAGGACGACAGAACATGAGCGCGTCTGCTCCTGATGCTGTATAAATCTGTTTTTGTTTATCCAGTACATTCTGAACTTGTGATTTCCTAATTTGATCTGGATGCTGTTAATCTGCAATCTGAAAACTGAATAAATCTGAATACTGTTAATCTGCAATATATTCAAACTATTCAATATATCTAATCTTTTTTATCTATTTAATATATTCTTCAATATACTCTTATATCCGATCCTATGTCCGATTCTACTTTTTTTGACCTTAGACGGTGACAATGGATTGAACTTCCTATTGAATCTTGACATGTCCTTAAATCCCACTTCCGCAAGCGTCTGTCGAAATTAATAAGGCAACGGTAGCAACGGTAACAACATCTGTAACCAGTTAACACTTTCTGTAAATAGTTAAAACGAGTTTGTAACCTGCTTAAAAGTTAACAGTAGCTAACAGTAGCTAACAGTAAGAGCTAACTAACAGCAACAGCTAACTAACAGTAACAGTCAGCTAACAGTATCATTTAACTCATCTAACAGTATCATCTAACTCATCTAACAGTATCATCTAACTATATCACCTAACTCACCTAACTCACCTAACTCACCTAACTCACCTAACTCACCTAACTATATCAACCATCCTCTTCAGGAGCTTCAGGAGCCTATCGTCGTCGCACCGTAAGGGTCTTTCACTAAAACTGGGGCACCTAACGCAGGTGTACTACCACAACGCTCCTACATTCCAATATTTCTAAACCTCACCAGGAACTGGAATCCCGAAACCGTTTCTTTTCTCCTCGGTACCAAATCAAGGAGCTACACTAGCACTATCATTATCTCTCTGCCAATCGAATCAGGAGCAATATTCCCTTCATGTCACATTCGTCTCATATCCACAGTTTGCAGTAGATCTATTATAGTCATGTGATTTATCATGTGACTGAAATATTGATAATCGATTAGGTAATATTCGCGTCACAAACGCGAATATAGTGAGGCTGTTTTTTTTTGGTGTGAGTTTCTTCACCTCTACTCACTGGATCGATACGATGGAGGAAGAAGAGTATCAGAACTGGTGCTATGGTTCTACGCAAACTGAGCTTGATTTGGTGAACATTTACAGAAACCAGCAGAATGAAAACAAAAAGTGTTAGTAGGGGATAGGTAGAGGCTACGGCTAGGAGCTAACTTGAAGGTTTAGACATTTCATCTCTGAAAAACAGTCTCAAGTATGAGAGAGAACAGAATCTGGAATTGGAGTTCCAGATCCACGAATTGGCGGCTGCTGAAGAGGTGCCAAAGTCGAAGGACTATGCTGAAACCTACGAGGATTGTAACCAAGAGATGCTGTTGGATAGGATTCAGTGGCTGGAGAAGCGGAACAAGGTGCTGGCTACCAAGAACAGAGCGCTTCTAAAGTCTGTTGAGCGCTTGAAAACCAAAAGAGCTGAGGATTTCAAGCGCGTTACGTGTTGGCAGCAGTTTTTCGAAAAGGTTAAGAAAGAAGGAAAGATTTCACAGGATCCATTTGCCGAGGATGATGATACTCAGTATACTCAGTTACCACCGCCTACCATGCCACCGCCTACCATGCCACCCCCTACGAGGTCGCTAAACTTGGTTACGTCAGGAGTAGGAGAGATTGCAGTAGGAGAAGCAGTAGGAGAAGCATTAGCACCAACAATAACTTCAGCACCAACAGAATCAATTCAAAGACCTGAAAGAGTTCAAAGCGAAGCTGAAAGAGCTCAATGTGAAGCTGAAAGAGTTCAATGTGAAGTTGAAAGAGTTCAATGTGAAGCTCACAGTCCTCACAATGCCCACAATCCTCATAATGCTCAAAGAACAAGTGAAGAAAACGATTCTTTAGACGTACCCACAATGGATATGGAAGCTAAAGGTATTCCCAACTTGATCTCCAGTCCTGGATACTATCCCAGTTCACCAGGAGGACGCACGCAAGAGTCGCCTCGAAAGCAGGCAATCAAAAGTGAGCCTGAGTCCCCCACGGCCAGAATGCCGCTGGCTAAAACAAGGTCCCTGAGTGACGTGCGAATCAAAAAGGAGCCCGTTGAAGAAAACGCACTTCACGAAGCGGCATCAAGCGACGGTACCTCTTCACCAACACCACTGGAAACACATGGAGCAGCCAAAAAACGCAAATCCCTGAGCAAAGTAGATTTTGGCGACATTGACTCAAACTTGCAAGCCTACTCCAAGGAGGAAAAGGAAAACCTGCCCAAAATATCAAAGAAACAAAAGGTCTTGGTAATGATCTCCGAAGACATTAGGAAACATACAGTAAGCAGGAAAAAAACCAAGGAAGATCGAAGGAGAATCTTGCTGGATTCGTTGAAACGGATTAAGAAGCCTGAACAATTGCAGGAACTGTAAGTATGCAGGATTCCCTTTCGAAATAGTCTTTAACAGTTGGCGGTAGGTTATTAACACAAAAGTGGGATCTGTCTGATTTCATAGAAAACCCAGATTATAAAGGTGGGTCCCTCAAACCTGTTTTCAAAGGAGGAGTGACCAAGCAGGCTCGAGACGAGTTCTATGCGCTTGCCGGCGTGCAACCGCAAGCCCAAGCTCCAACTAACTTTGGCGTCCGTAACATGTACGAAGGTATGAGAGGAAGCGGCGGTGGCTACGGCAGTGGCAGTGAGAGGAGAGAGAGCAGCATGGCTGGACTCACAAAACATACCAGAGCGCCCAGTCCTCCAGGCTTTTGGCGCTCAGATTTCCCAGACACCCAGGAACTGCATACAGAACGAGAACAAGCTCGACAAAGTTTGGAGGAACGGTGCAGAATGAGAGTTAAAGAAAGCGTCACTTGGAATGGAAGGTATCAGATTCGAGACGGTGAGATCCGCCGCAAGATATATGAGCTAATGGGATGGGAATTATGACGAGCTGCCTTGAAAAATCTCAAGAAGGTATTCGCCTTCCGATGGATTTCAGGGTAGCTTTGTGCAATGAATTTGTCATGAAAAAGTTTAATGGCAATATACTTTTACGAAGAATTTAGGTTCGTTTCGATGGAATATGACAAAATGAAGCATATTGATATGGAATTATTGCATGTTCTTTGCTTTATTAGCAATGAGGCGAGACATTGCCCATAAAATTAGCTTGAGACTGGCTACCAGTCGACGGTTCCTGATTTAGCGATAGAGACGTTAGGTGACAGGCAGGAGCACTTTGAAGGAAGAATCGCAGTGAAACAGGACTGCATTGATCTTTGGAGTGATGAAGTGACTGTTGCTCTGAATCAAGTGTCAAGAGTACAGCCGGATATTGGATCCGAGGAACAAAGTCTAGATTTAAGGTATTTCATGAGCTGGACTGGATGGAAGTAGCTAAAAGGACGATTGTTTGGACAGAAGCGATTGTTTGATTGTTTGGACCCTGAGAAGATTCTGTGTTTTCAATTTTTTGAACATTCTGTCTTTTGTGAGTTTAAATGGACCATATATACCGGAGAGCTGATTGGGCATTTGTACTTGGTTCCATGCTTAAGATTTTAACGAAGCTTCTTCTTGTCTTGCCCCAAGACCACGCCCAATATTTTCATGTCTGAAACCTTAACTTTGAAAAACTGACGGCACGCCGTGGATAGATTTCCGACAAGGCACGAGAAGAGTCTGGATGAATTGTTGACGACTCCAGCTTCTGAAGTTGAGATAGTATGATGGTGTTTCATTAGGTTGTGAGCCAGATGAGATACTTTGCTACGAAAGAAAATCTAAGTGAAACTTGACATGACGACAGCATTTCTGGAGGAATCCTTGAAGCTTGCGAACAAACAGCATGCATCGAAGGTGATGAATTCAGGCCATAGCGTGGTGTAACTGGTATAAAACAAAGTTTTTCTAGAAATGTTCCATGCTTGAGAGCCCAATATTTTGGATTTTCTTTTAACCCATGTGGAATGTTAAAATAGATCTGTCATGACAAGAAAAATGCTGAACAGAGATGGAGATGCCAGGAGACATTCCGTACAATGAATAGGAAAAAATACGTAATAGTAGATAGACGAACTGACCCAGTATCTTGAAGATTGGGGCGGATGGAACAAAGTAGGTTCAAGTTTATGTTTGAGAAGGATTGAAATCGAAGTAGAGAATTACCAAATTCAGAAAACAATCAGGATCAACGACACGGGTGGTTGTATGACTGGTGATGTTGAAGAACAGTAGATGGTTAAATTGAAGCAGTGAAATATAGGACGCCTTTTAAACAGCGCTGTCTTAGAGACTCACGAGATTTTATATCATTAGAGTTTGTACAAAACAAAGGCAAGATTTAGACCACGGATATTATAGTTGAAAGCATTATACTGTTTTATATTGCTTCAATTTATTTTTATTTATTTTTATTTATTTTTTTATATTTTTTTTATATTTTTTTTTATTTTCCTTTTAGGAAATTACAAGTTCAGATCAGCAAATTGTGCCAGATGAGACCTATCAGGGACACCGTGCAGCTGATTTATACTATTGCTAAACCGTTAAACTTTTCAGTTATTCAGTTCAGAAACTTAACCCCGTCTTCTAGAACAACTCTGTTTTTCGCGCCTTGTTCTTCTACCATTCAGAACAGGGTCCAAAAGGAAGGAGGAATAGATATCTTGAACTTAAAACAAATACTCCATACTGAAAAACCTGCATCAGCCGTTATAGTTTCTTTTTGACCATCGTCTCTTCAGCCATCCAAACCAAAACCTCCCGTAAACTTTTGAATCCGGTAGTTTTACTTGTTTCGGACTGCAGTTCGCGATGCACAAAGGTAATATGAAAACGGTTGAAAATGGACCTGTTTTCAAGCCGTTGATCATTGTTGGTTTACCAGTTCTGGAAGCTCCAAAGACGAACAAAAATGGGAAAAAGAATAAAAAGAAATAAAAATAATAAAAAGAAAATAGAAATAAAAATAATAAAAAGAAAATAGAAATAAAAATAATAAAAAGAAAATAAAAAAGAAAAATAGAAGTTAATGAAAAAGAAAAATAGAAGTTGATGAAAAAAGAAATAAATAAAAAAGAAAATCTTTAAAGGGTCTGAAATTCAGGACTAAATTGATCATTGGCAAGATTATATAAAGGTTACTTGATTGCCAATTTTTCCCGTTCCTTTTTTCTCTTCAATTTTCTACTGCTTTTTGACTCTGTCGACATATCGACTCCGAGTCGTCTATAACCAGCTTATTCCCACTATTCCTTACTACGCTTACTATGAACAGACCCACATTGTCAAAACCAACCAGTGTCACGCCTAACAAGCCTCTGCCCCAGCCAGCGCTCCCGCAGTCCTCTCAGTTCCAAGGCGCTAGCCAGGGCCAGTCCGACCTCCAGCTCCTATCCAAGTTCAGATTCAACGACATGCTATCGTCTTCTCAGCAGCAGCTGCAGTACCAAAGCCAGCTGCAGTACCAACAACTGCTCCAGCAGCAACAGCAGCAACAGCAATACGTCCTCCAGCCGCAACTTCAGCATCACCATTCCCAGCAGCAGTATCTGCAACGCCAGTCACAATACCAACAACAGCATCAGCATCAGCATCAACAACTTCAGCATCAGCAACAACAACAGCTCCAGCAGCAACAACAACTGCAACAACTCCAGCAACAACAACAACTCCAGCTCCAGCAACAGAAGCAGCAGCAGCAACAATACTCGACTGCTGAACCTCCGCAGCCGGCTCCTTCTCCAGTATCGTCATCCTCCAAACCCAAAAAAAAGTACACCTGCCACTGTCTCCGATCCTTCACTACCTCTGGCCATCTCGCGAGGCACATGCGCATCCATACGGGCGAGAAGAACTACAAGTGTCCGTATGAGGGCTGCGAAGCCAGATTCTCGAGACAAGACAACTGCATGCAACACTATAGAACCCATATGGGTGGAGGCACCAGGAGTAGGAAGGGAACTGTCAAGTCTACCGACGAAAACCAGGCTTGGAGCGGCGAAGCTGACAGTTCTAAGGGTAAAGGGAGTTCTAAAGGAAACTCGGTAAACACCAACAGCTTGGTTGGTTCAGTATTGTCCAGCCAGCAAAAAAAAAGTTCGAGCGGTACGGATCTGAATAGATTGGCCACTGTTGCACTAATAGCATGATTAACTGTTCTTTGGTATTGGGCCGGTGAATGGTGATTTGGCCTGGCTACAGACGTTTTATTGGAATATATATGATATTATAGACTTGAAATGAATTGATGAATCAATGAAATAACTCTTAACTCTACAATTATGTAGAAAAACCTTGAACTCGCCTTGGAGAATGATGTCATCCTCAGGCTGTTTTCTATATGTAAACCAGTTGCAGTTGGTGTATCAGAATATATTGAATAGGATGGGATATACTGAAAATAATGAGTAATGAATATTGAATAATGAATATTGAATAATGAATATTGAATATTGAATAATGAATATTGAATATTGAATATCAATATTCAGTATTATATTCATTATTCATTATTTTCATTATTCATTATTTTCTTTATTCAATATACTCAATGGAACAATTATTTTTCAATAAAAACAAATGAATTAAACACAAATATATACATACCTATTTCGGATTTTACCCCTTTTGGCTGTTCGGGAATAACCTGAACAGGTTCTACCAAACCTAAATCTCAAACCTAAATCTCTTATATGTTTCTTAATTGTACATGCCATAAAAACCTTAACTACTTGCAAATATAATACTGACTACTATCCTCATCCTCAGGAACATCCAACTCCTTCAGCTTACCACTACCAACATCATAAACAACCCCGTGAACCTCAAGCTCTCCATCATCAACCGCATCCATAACCAGATCATTTCGCCTGATACTATAGACCTGCGCAATCACGTTAAGCTCAACCAACCGATTGGCCTTCGCCTTTGCATCCAAAATCGCATCCAGCTCAACTTTGTTCCGCGCCTTCACATCTCTTATCGCCTTCAACCAGTTGTCAATGAGTCCCAGCTTTTTCGTGGTCAGCGATGCCCACACTCCTCCGCAGTCATAATGTCCACAAACAACTATATGTCTAACCCGTAGAACCTCCACTGCGTACTGGAGAACGGATAACGAGTTCAGATCTCCATTTGGCATAACGTTGGCGATATTTCGGTGTACAAACACTTCTCCAGGTATCAGATCTAGACACAGCTCCGAGACTCGTGAGTCGGAGCATCCTATCCAGAGGATTTGGGGAGACTGGCCTTGCTGATGGGTTGGAAAGAGGTTTGGTCGGGCTTGTTGCATTTGTTTTGCCCATTCTGTATTTCGATTCAAGAGTTTGGATAGACCGTCTTTGGCAGCGAAACGAAAGAGGTTTTTAGGGGACATGATGGTGAGATGAGTAGATGATAGATGAGTAGATGAAACGGTATGAATAGATGAGTAGATGAGCAGATGAACTTGAGAACTTAAGAACAGAACTTAAGAACAGCTTTATGAGTTGAACTTGCGAAGTCTTATGAATTGATGAACTAGTTAACAGTCTTATGAGTTGATGAACTTGTAAACTCAGAAGTAACTCGCAATCAATATACTTAACGTCTATCCAATTCCTATACTCCAACAATCTATAATCCCAAAGGATCAATCGTCAATAAAATATTAAAATAAAGAAAAAAGTTGAACCAAAATTATCAATATATATCATAAAAAAAAAAAAAAAAAAAAAAAAAAAAGTGACTCAGTAATCGGCCTTTCTAACGGATCTGGTAGCCCTTCTATCAATCCCTCTACCACCGTCCTCCCGCTTCACAATAGTGTCCCGGTACCTGCCACCACCAGCAACTCCATCCCCAACCAGCGCTACTAGCAGCAGCCATCTACAGCTCCTAGCAACTCTTTGCCCTTTTCCTGCATACCACAAACGCGCTTCGTTTGCTCTCTAGCCCATACCCGCTATTTCCATTTCAAGTATTCCCCTCTTCATCGCGGATTCTACCGTTCCTATCCGCACCCTCTATCAAATTGTCCGCATCCCCTATCAGGTTTATCCGCATCCTCTATCAAATTGTCCGCATCCCCCTTTCAGCTAAATTGCCCCCTTCGCCTGCCACTGAAAATTATGAAAAATCGTTCCTAATCCGGCTCCCCATTCCTCCCATTCCTCCCACTCCCCCCAAACCCACAAAGCACGTGATTCTGACTAAGCGGCACTATCAGAGTTTCCTGTGGTTTCTGGTTTCAACCAGCAGCGGCCTGGTCCCGCTGCCTGCGTGGTTCAACTGTTTTCTTTGCCTCCCCTTTTTGCTTTCTTCTACTTCACACCTTCTTGTTTCTGTATTCAGAACAGTTTTTTTCGGTAAGACGACGTTCGCGATCTTGTTACTGTTTGTGCTAACGGTTGTAGCAAATCTTCTTGTTCCTTCTGGCTCCATCTGTTTCACTGTGTATCTCTCTGCTGCAAAGAGAACCTACCTGGCCATCAATTGAACCTTTTCGCGAATCCTCCATTCTCTCGCAATGAGCTCCGACCTGTTCAACCCTCCTCCGTCCAATCCTCCTATTCAACTCACAAACGAAGAAAAGTCTCTATATGGTACTCTGTTCCGTCAAGCTGACCCGGACTACACCCAAGTGGTAACTGGTGAAGTGGCCAGCAAGCTCTTTATCAAGTCTGGTTTGTCTCCAGCGGTCTTGGGTGAGATATGGCAACAGGCCGACCCTGAAAACAATGGCTTTTTGGACCAGAAGGGTTTTTCTATTGCTCTGAGAATCATTGGCCATGTGCAAAATGGTCAAAGGCTAGCTCCAAATTTGGCCGAAATTCGTAAGTATTTGTAGTTCAGTTTGGTTCTGGTTCGGTTTTGGTTCGGTTCGGTTCTTGTTCTAGTTCGGTTCTGGTTCAGGCCTGGTTCTAGCTTTGATTCTAGTCTAGCTTTGATTCTAGTCTAGCTTTGATTCTAGCTCAAGCCCTGCCCAACCCACCTTCGCTATACCACCTCCGCTATACCACCTCCGCTATACCACCTCCGCCATACTACCTCCGCCATACCACCTCCGCCATAACACCTACTAACCGCCAGTCTAGCCGGCCCTATTCCTAGCTTTGATGGCTCGCAGCCTCCAATCAAACAACAACATACTGCCAACCAAGCCAACCCCGTATCTCCTGACCAACAGATACCTCCTATATCCTCAATCGACAAAGCTCACTATGCTCAACTGTTTGCCAGAAATGCTCCTCTTGGTATCCTGGATGGAAACGATGCTCGAAATATCTTTTTGAAATCAGGGCTTTCTAATGATGTCTTGATCCAAGTTTGGAACTTGTGCGACACGCAAAATAGAGGCCAGTTAGACCAGCCTGAATTCACTCTTGCAATGCATCTATTGCGTTCCTTCATCTCTGGAAAATTGAAACATCTCCCTCTCTCCTTACATCCAAACACTCTGCAAGCTTTCAGTGCAAGGAACTCTTCAAGAAATGTAAGTATTTCATCTAATAATTCACGGCTCACCAATCAGCCCCCTCTCTCTCCTCCTGGCCAGAAACCTCCTTCTGTTAATCGCCAGTACACTGGTCCACTACAACACCCCCAATATAAACCATCTCCTGAATGGACAATCACTCCTCAAGACCGCGCAAAATTCGACTCAATCTTTGCAAACCTCGATAAATCAAACTCTGGTGTCATTGGGGCCAACGAAGTTGTTCCGTTCTTGACTACCTCCAATCTCAGTGAAGATTCTTTAGCGCAAGTCTGGGATTTGGCTGATGTTAACAACACTGGCCAGTTTGGAAAGAATGAATTTGCTATCGCAATGTACCTAGTCCAACAGCAATTAATGGGAAAAACGTTGCCAACATCTCTACCTGATTCTTTGAAGTCAGGAGCCCAACCTGAACAAATCTCATCGGCTTCACCTGTAGTAGCTACCACTCAACCTTCGAAACCAGCCAAAACAAGCGCACTAGATGATTTGCTCTCATTAGGTGACTCTCTTGCAACCCCATCCCCAAAGCCAGAAGCTCCAGCCTTGACTTCTCATGTCACGGGCTCAAGACCCCCATTCGTTCCCACCTCATCATTTGGCCAAACCTTATCAAGGGATGCTGACCCTGTACTTCCTTCTCCAGACAGTGCTCCTACTCCTTCAGTATCAACAACATTCCAATCACCCAGCATTCCCGTTACCTCCCCTCCAATTGCACCTTCAATTGATGCTCAGAAAGATCTATCCAACAACCTCACCACTCACTCAACTGAAAATGCAAATCTGCAAAACCAAGTCAACTCTATGACTTCCCAAACCGACCAAGCAAGGCTCAAACGTGAATATGCTGAGACGGAGCTTTCTAGAATTTTGTCACTGAAAGCTAATTTACAGTCGAAACTTGCAGGTTTGCGCACAGAGTATGATAACGAAGTAAAGCGTTCCAACGAGGCCCAGCAATTGCTACACAAATCACAAGAAGAATCTGATAAGCTCTCTTCTGAGTGCTCTGTACTTGAAGCTTCATATCATGCTGTCCAAACTCAACTTCAAGAATTGTCCAACCAGCTAGCATACGACCAACAAGAAAATGCAAATCTAAAAGAAAAAATAAGATTTTTGAATGAGGAAACTGCAACTTTGAAGCAGACGCTGGAAAAGGTACAAAAGGATTCAAAGCTACAAAAGGGCTTTTTGGATGTAACTAGAAAGCAATTTGCACACGCTGAGAATGAAAGAGACAAAGTACAGCACCAAATAAATGAATTATCATTCAGAGATCCCAATACTGGAGAAGGATCTTCTTCCTCTGTCAGAGCTGCTTTATCCCCTGATTTGACTGCCACTTCTTCAGTTCCTGGCTTACCCCCAATGTCAACGAACTCTGCTGGGCTATCTTCAGTTTCAAGTCCAGGCACATCGCATTCCACTAATCCTTTCCATGCTGCTTTTTCTTCAATGCAACATCAGCCGTTACCAATAACCGAGAACACCCCAACCTTAAGTTCTACTTTTGATGATAACTTTGGACAATTGAACATTGCATCTCCATCCACTACCGTTGAGCCAGCTAGATCTTCTACTCATAATACTGAAGACACGCCCAATTCGTCCCCTCCCTCCTCCGATTATCAGTACAATCCCACGAACGCACCTATTCCTTCCTTCACGCTTCCCATCAGCCGCCCCGAGTCTGTTACCTCAAGTGTTCAAAACAATGCCCCAATGTCTGTTAGAGGTGATGTTGACGTCTCATTGCCTGATTCTCCTGTGACTACTTCTGATAGACCTGAAGGTGAGTTGGAAGATGACGGTATGTTTTCAACAGCGCAAATTCCTCTACCACCCGATGGTGCTGCCAATGGCTTGCCTACTGAGTCAGCAATAAGATATCAAACTTCCAATGGTGACGGGGTTGATTCTTTCAACCGGGGCTTGAATCATACTTCTGGCGATCATAGCGCAGAATCAGTAGATGGGAATACTGATAAGGCCAGTAACTTGAATGTATCTAAACCATCTAGCTCAAGCTCTTCAGGCGAATTATTCAAAGACGCTTCGACAGGTCTCAACAATGGACCTAGCTGGAATAAGCCTACCAATACTGGCTCGGAGTTTCCTCCGATCAAGGAGTTGGATTTCGATGAGAGTGAATCTGATGAAGATGAAGGAAACAAAGAAAAGCCTGCATCTGCGCCCGTTCAATCTGGAACCCAACTGAACCAGTTCTATTCCGCCAGTCCAGTGTCAGCTCCCCCTGCTTCTCAGGGTTCTAACTTATTCGATGCAGCACCAAGTTTACCACCAAAAAATAAAGACGCATTCGATGCAGCCTTCCAAGGTCTCGTAGCTGCTAAGGAGGAATCGGAAACTCCATACAATTTTTCCAATTCACAACCACAGCAATCCAGATCAGTGTCCGCTACTCTTCCTGGCCAAAGCAACCAAGGGTCTGGATTTTCTTTTGTGGGTGCTCCTTCTGCTCCACCCGCTATATCTCTGCCAGTTGAACAACAAAACACTGGTGTGCCAGTTTCCAACGACGAATGGGATTCGATTTTTGCTGGGTTTGGCGGAGGAGCTCAATCAGGAGCCAGTGTGAACGAAATCAACAGCGCATTTGGGACCCTAATGGCCCCTTCTCAGCAGCCAAACACCCAGTCGCAGAAATCTGATTCGCCTGGATCTGGAAATGAAGAACATAGTGTAAAACTCAAAGAATTAATGGGAATGGGCTTCGAGAAGGATAAAGCTAAGGAAGCTCTTAAAAAGAATGGCTATAGTGTGGAGACTGCTAGTAATTATTTGCTGGATAATTGAAAGAACGTTAGAAAGGGATCAGAAGTTGGATAAGAAAAGCTACTCTATATTTTCAATTAATTCGTGTGGGCTATACATATGAGAGTTGAAAAATTACTATTTTTTAAGTAAAGTTCATGAAATTCTACTAATATCTTTTCAATAATATATCGAGTGTATCGTAAAGGCAGGGTTGAATATCAGCATTCAGTGTGAATATTCAAACAGTTGAATTCTGGAATATGTAAAATTTTCATTTGAGCACAACTACTTTAGAATGATTAGACAACCATACAGACAATACTGGTATTCCGGGATGAGTTTAAAATGTTCCTTGAAACTTACTTTGTAGAAGAAAGGAGTTTATCTGAGATTGAAAACATGATAGAAGCTAAATTTGTTAAAGTTTTCATTTTGTGATATTCTGTGATGGCACAAAAAAAGCTAACCTGAAAATATTTTAAAATCTTTAAAACTATTAGAAGCAGATTGAATAGTAAAGGTGACATTGAATATAATAGGTCAATAGATGTTTTTCATATAAATTTGATTCACAAACAACCCAAAGTTCAACTAAAATAAAGGTTGGGCAGTCTCTAATTTAAAAAAGTCGAAAACAAAATGGTTATTGAGTCAAGTGAAATAGCAATTTGATTATATTTCTCAATCACTCTTATTATTTAAATCTTGATTGAATCTATAATCAAAGTAATTAACACAAGTAGTTGATGGTGATCCCAATATTTTATTGCAAATTATTGGTACAAGATATATTTTTCATTGAAAAAATTTCAGCTTCAGTAATATGATTAAAAATTTGACTTATCTAATTTATTCATCGTATTTTATTCAAATCATTCTGGCGCGAAATTGCTTAACTAGTATGACATGTGTAATTGTAGGAAAACTGGTTGCAACTTGAGTCGTTTCAAGATTTTTCTAATTCTAAAAAAACTGGAAAATAATATTGTAACAGTAAAACTCAGTAATATGATATGGAATTGATAATATTTCAAGAGATTTCACTTAGTAATTGTTGACTATATAAACAAATGTAATATTTGTTCAACTTATATGACAAACTACAAATTAACAGTATATTCTCGAAAGTATGAAAATTCGGAATGATTAAAATCAAATTTAGAGCCAGACACATGTTCTCTTCAATCTTTTGAGCAATATTCTGTGTTAAAATACTTGAGTGAGTAAGGAGAAGGTTAGCAAGCTCGAACGTTTAAGTTGGAATCTCTGACCCAAGTCTTTAACTTCAGTAACTTGTCAAAGCTAAAATAATACATGAATAGTAATTTTATTCCACATACTGACTAGTTTTCAAATCTTCAAGAGGTTTCTATAAACAATGAAATCATCATTAAGTGTTTATAAATTACAGTTTCCAAGAAAAAACCGATAATTACATGATTATCGTGAAACTATAACCTGATTCGTATAGCTGAAAAACTCATCAGTTTTCAATAGCCTTGATGGCCAAGTTGGTAAGGCGCGTCACTAGTAATGACGAGATCGTCGGTTCGAATCCGGCTCGAGGCAGATTTTTTTGCACAATTGATATTGATTTCAAGTACTGGGAAGCCATGATTGATATTCCAAGTACACATTCAACAGCAGGAGGAGAAGCTTGCAAAAAGTTACAAAAAAAAGTAAAAGAACAAATATAAAAGTTTTTTTTTTTCAACATCCGGGCCATTATACATTGGTTGATAATTATCTGTCCACGGCCCTGATACTGTAATACTTTGGTGACTTCATTCAGCCCATGTTATTGAAATTCGAGAAGAAAAATTGAGTTTAGAAAACATGTGGAAGCATATTACAAGAATTAAAGTATTGCAGAGAATGGAAAAAACTAGTATAATACCTGGCTGACAGATTAAAATTTGATAGACACTACCTAATATCGATTAGTATTCTGTCTCATATTGTTTGTCTACTATAGAAGTCAAAACGGTTTCTCGATTTGTCAATTAAAACAACTTCAAAGTTCAACCAAGAGCTTCAAGATTCAGAAAAGGTTTATCTGGTTTGCTCAAGATCTGGAAAACCTTTGTCCTAACTGTATAAATTGAACCGATTTGAAACAACTCTTATTATAGGTGTATGCACATATTTTTCATGAAATGAAGGACTTGTAATTAAAAGCCATTTGTAGACAATAGAAAGTCCGAATTTATAGTAGTTTAAGAGTATGCTTTGTTTTGTCAATTGACAGCCAGCCTAATCCAAATAAAATGAAGTCTATTGTCATTGCGAGTCTCTTAAAAATTTTGATATAATGGATATTGGAAGCCATTCTCAGATTCAATTGTACTTAACTCCACTCAAGTTTTTAATGAAATTAATTTTGCGATAGGACATTTCTTTGGAAAAAATTGAATATTTGCTTCAATTCTGGGGTTGGTTCTCATTGTGTCATTGTGTAAATTACATTTCCTAGATGCTATTTCTGTAATGAATACAATTATGGCTTTGAATAAGCCGTGAGTGAACTTTTCAACACTGGTGAAGATTATCATGAGCCACTTGGATAGAAAGGAAATTCAAATAAAGAGATACTAAATTTCATCTTTGGAAATTCTTGAATCGAAATAACTATCAACTCATTTCAGGAACTACATATTTGAGTTTCTTGTCTAATTCATTGTTTACTAACATAAGTAATAATTGCTACGTGAGAATGCCATTGAACTCAGCTAGTATCTAATCATTTGTGTCCAAGAACATAGTTTCAAAAGAATAAATTTGCCCAGTTTTCAACGGATTTCGATTAAGTATTTTCCGCTATAAAGAAATCATGTTTAAGAATTAGATTGAAATCTTGACAGATACTGATCAGTTCATATTCCCACTTAAATTAATGAATAAAGTGACATTAATTGTTAAAAAAATTATGAAAATAATCGCAAATGTGAAAATTGAAGCTAAAGTTTAGACTTATTCGTGTTTTTCACTTTTATCCAGTCGAAATATATTTTAAACTAATCACAATAGTACTACTGGCATTATTACCATTATAAAAATAAACAGTTATTTTTAAAAGACCATACTCAATTTATATTTAAACGATTTTTCATAGTTATCACAAAAATGGTAATTTTGACAAGCTCTTACATGGGCCTACCAGCCGTGAATTGAGAGTTCTGACAATAATAAGTACTTCTGGTGCTTTCTAATGGCAGCTTTAGTTAATTTTCACTCGTATTCAGGATCAAATAATTTCATATTTTACAGTCGATATCGGAATTCATGAAATTATATCAAATATTCATTTGACAAAATATAAATTATTGCAATAGTAGTGAAAGCTTCTGATTGTTCAAACAGCTTTTGTAACATTTACTGAGCCATCTTTTTGATCAAAATGTATAGCAATACTATTTTACATACAAGTAGAAAATTTTTAGTAATGAGGGGCGTGTAGTGTAGGGGTTATCGCGTTCGCTTTGCATGCGAAAGGTCTCCGGTTCGATTCCGGACTCGTCCATTTTTTGTATTTTAACTTAATTTGTACTTGTGACAAGGTTAAACCATTCTCTTTAGCAACACAGGATGCTGAGCCAGCGCAAGAAGTATTCATCTGTACTAAGAAGTACAAATGTTATACCATTAGTTGCTTTAGTTTGGCAACAATATAGGGATTTCGCGATTGATCATGATCTATAAAAAAGGTTCATAGAGAAACTGTGTTGTGTTGTATACGGTTCCTCATAGCTTGGCTATATCAAGTAATTGAAAAGCTAAATAAAAACTGTAATCAGAATGACGAAAATTTATGTACAAATATCTAACATGGAATGAATGGATAAAGCTATCCAGAAAAACCATTGTTCTCACAAGAAAACACACCAGCAACAGCACCGGTTTTGTAGGAAGTAATGATACTTTGGACAGAGGAGTATGTACCAGGACCAAGCACAAACAGACCACAGAAAATCAGGAAAATGTTGAGTGCTAACATCATATAACCATAGGCACTTTGACGTTTCCACCATCCCGAGCCTTGTTCTTGTTGCCTTAACTGTAGGTACGCTACACCCCAGAAAACAAATCCAAACCATGTATCAAAGAGAGAGGACATGAGAGCTAACAGATCGCTGAAAAAAGGAATAACCTCAGCAATAACGAAAGCTACAGCCCAGGTTGAAAATACGATTCCAAGCCAGGCAGCCCATCCCACGACAGAATGCTCAGAAATATGAATTGTGTGTTTGAAGAAATGATAGAAAATGAATTTGGAAGAGACGGCAGAATATAGGACACCGAGAAACACAATTGTAGGAATTGCGAAAGAGAAGGCAATTTTCATATACTTTCCGTTGAGGGAACCGAAAGCAGGGGCCGTCATGTATTCTTCACCGACGTAGACATAGACAATGGCACCAGCTAGTGAAAAAACGACAACTTCAGCCAGAGTGACCATGTACAGAGCTTTTTTGAAGTCTCGCGGGTCTTTCATTTCTGCGATAAAGGAAGGGTAGGTGATTTGACCTACAAAAGTGTAGACGATGTTAAGGAATGCAGACATACCAGTAGCGAAATCAGTTCCTGGGGGAGGAGTTAGTCGCCAGGTAACTGGAGCACCAGTGAACCCAGCAGGATGGTCCTGAACACCTGCAAAAGCCATACAGAGAGTGACTGCGATGAACATTGTACCTGCGGAAAAAGAGGCCAGATGGGACATGCCAGCAAAAGTTCTGGGGATTGAAAAGATGAAGCAGATGATAGCGGATATGACTGAAAATACAACGGAACAGAGGGCATGGCCGGTGATGGAGTTTAGATATTTAGCACCGACCAAGACGTGGAGGGCTTGAATGAAGGTGTTGTTTAGCAGGAAGCAAACAGCAGTGAAATACCAGGCATATTTACTTCCCCAGAACAGGTGCTGGCCTATATCACAAACGTCTCTCACAGTTGGGTTTTTGAGACAGAACTCCCAAATGGTGATACCAGTGTACAAGGTAGAGAGGGCAGTGGCCACAGTGAGAATCAGACCAGGAATGAGACCGAGCACAGAGTAGGACCAAGGAAATGATAAGATTGCGAGACAAATATATTCACTGAAGAGTAAAGCAGCAGTTTTCTGCCAACTGCAAGTACGATATTTGATGCCATTTTGCTCTTCCTGTTCTTTCTGGGCCATCAGGTAACGTTCAAAGGCATCGTCACTTTCAGAGGATTCTAATCTAGGGTCGAGTTTTTCATTTTTGATATCAACGGGCTGAAAGTTTGACATGATCTCATAGGGCTGGAGGAGAAGAATAAAAATAAGAGTAAAAATAAGAAAAAGATTAAGAAAAAGAATAAAAGAATAAAAAAAAAGAATAAAAGAATAAAAAAAAGAATAAAAAAAAGAATAAAAGAAAAATTAATAGAAGTTAAGTGCATTCAAGACCTTTGACGACGAAAAATGTTTAATTTATTAAGGATTGGTAACTGAATTTGTGATCTACAAGAGCCACCATGAACCGTAAATAAGCTTTATTTATGCCCTAGAATCATTCTAAAACAAAAGTTGGGCGTGCCAATAGCGCTCTCAAGGCTGCTTTCGAGGCTGCTCTCGAGGCTTGAAGCCCAACTGAAAGTTAAACTGGTTGCACAAAGATGTATTAGGAGGCCTTTCAGAGTTCCTATGAAAGGCGAATATGACGTTTTCCCTTAATTTTAACTTTGTCTCGGATGTTATTTCCTTACAACGGAGACCTACCTGGAGTCATCGGTAGTAAGAAAGTTCAAGTTCTTAAGCTCCAATAGCCGATGTACTATGACGTTATATACCGAGGGATGGTTGCCAATTATTTGGTCTGTAGGTAAACAACCAAAATTGTTGAACCCTTTTACTTCAGCCTTGCCAAATATTTATGAATCATTTTCTGCGACTTTGTAGTTGGATTTGGCTGAGGTAAAGGCTTTGGCTTTAGTAGAGGCTTTGAATGACTTTGGATTTGACTTTTAATGGCTTTAAATTTGACTTTGGCTTTGACCATTGCCATTGTCATTATATCACGTGACTAAAATAAGATAAACATTGAATAAACATTAAATAAGCATTAATAATCATTAAATAATCCATGTCTAGATTGGGAAATGTGTTCAGGACAAAAGCTCTACATTCCGCATTTCTGGCCATTTCTGAACTCCTTTCGACAAGTTTGAGATTTATTCAAGATCAATCTCATCTACTCAATTGGCGTTTATTCTCATTGAAGCACGAATATGACTTATTCTGGACTTGATATTGACTTTTCCAAGCTGTCTGGCCTAACGTCAGAGCTGACTCCTTCAGATCACGAAACGATCAAGAGCTTTGTATCCAAAGAGGTCGAACGTCAATTGAAATTAAAACTGGCGTTGGAGCACGATATTTCTGATTCCACCATTGAATCTTTTGCTGAATCTTCTAAGCCTGCTGAGTCTTCTAAACCTGCTGAGTCTTCTAAACCTGCTGCTACCACTACCAAAGACTCCAAGGTCAAGCAACATACAATTGGATTTCTGGATTCTACCGCTCACGATAATACGAAAAGTGTTCACAAGTATCTCATGCGGGAACGCGATGAAATTGGCGACTTGTTTTCAGATATTGAAAAAGAATATGATCAAATCATTGAGGATTTAAAGTTATCCAGAGATGAAAACGAACAACTCAAGTTGGCTTTAGATATGGCTAACTTGAAGCTGAGCAAACTGGAGAAAATGAAGAAGAAAAAGACTGAAGAAACTGAAAAGAAGAAGCTCAGAACCGAAGATAAAGAGAACGCCGGGCAGTTGAATGAAATTGAAGCTGAAGTTGAACGAAATCTCAGTTAAACGAAATTTCAGTAGAATGAAATTTCAGTTGAACTAAATCTGAACGAAATCTCAGTTGAACCAGATCTCCGCTAAACGAAATCTCAGTTGAAGTTGAACCAAATCTCAGTTCAACATAGACCAAATCTCAGTTGAAGCTATCACAACCGTTTTTGCATCTAATATCGTTCCATCTAGCTATGTAGAAACAGATTGCATAATATAATCTATTCCATAAACAAAATTCTAACACTACCAACAATATAACAATCTAAAAACAAGAGGCCTATTTGAAAGACTCTAAAAGACCCTTTTGCTCGGCTTCACTATATCCCAAAACATACAAAATCGTTTCCAAAGACTTGGTATTGAGTCTTGAAGGTGCTTTCCTCTGAACAATAGGCTTTGCATTGAAAGCAATTCCAAATCCTGCTATACCCATCATGACCAAATCATTGGATCCATCTCCAACAGCTACAACCTTCTCCAATGAAACACCCTCCTTCTCTGCAATTTCCTGCAACAGCTCTCCCTTCACAATATTATTCACCACCCGCCCATAAGTTCGCCCAGTCAGCGCTTTCCCGTCCTCAGAAAGCTCCAAGTTATTCGCATATGCGTAGTCCAAGCCAAGTTCAGCCTTCACCCAGTTTGCCAGAGGAATAAACCCTCCTGAAAGAACGGCCATTTTGATCCCAAGAGACTTCAATACTTTACACAGAGTCCGAGCTCCAGGCGTGAAAGTAATCTGCGACTTCAACGACTCAAAAACAGTCGAAGGAATGCCTTCGAGGAGTGATACCCGCTGCTTCAGAGATTCGTTAAAGTCAATCTCGCCGTTCATAGCAGCCTCAGTGATCTTGGAGACCCGGTCCTCCACATTCGCGTGTGCTGCAATCAAATCAATAACTTCTTGCTGGATCAGAGTCGAGTCCATATCAAACACAAAGAGTCCTTTGTTCTTTCTGTGGTCGTTGGCTTGCTGAAACACAATATCGATTCCATGCTCGTTGCTGAACTCAAAAAACTCGCTCTTGATCTCTGGATATCTGAACTTTTCGATATCCAGGTAGTAGTCAATAACATTCCCGGCCTTCAAACTGTTCAATCTCAATACAGTTGCGCTTTCTGATCTCAACAGGCTTTCAAACTTGTCCGTAATCGAGTCGCTGAGGTCTTTCTCCAGCGAAATGAGCGTTGCTACGTAGGCCATCGTCAATAGATCCAATAGTGTATCTCGCGAGAACCAAGTAGGAGGTAGATAGAAAGGAGGGAACAAAACAGAGTCACTCAGACCCAGAAAACGTTTTTCTACCCTGCTTTTCTAGACACTTCATATTTTGGCTGTAGTTCACGTGATCCATTCTTTCCTCCCACTTGAATCTTGCTTCAGAGTTTTTCTGTTTCTTCCTTCTTTCTTCCATTGATTTATACTTGGCCAAAGAATCTACAATGGTTGTCGCAGATTCCGAAATCCCCCAATTGAAGAAATGGATCTATAACAAGGTAATCTCCATCTCTGAAGCAGATCCAGAGGTCTTTAGTGAATATGTCCTGGCGTTGCTCCAGCATGAAGAGTCTGTGGAAAACCTCAAAACCCTCTGCCTGGACCAGCTCAGGGACTTTTTGAACGACAATACCGAGTCGTTTGTTTCTGAGCTGCTCCAGGTCTACGAGTCAAAGACATATCTGAACGGTGAGGAGCCTAGCCAACAGGACCAAACGATGGACATGGCCGACGATACCTACGACCCAGCTACCACTGTTTCTTTGGCCCATCAAGGCAACTTCAGCAGCAACAATCTCGACTTCAATGCTCAAGCGCAATTCAGAAACAATTTCAGAGGCAGAAATTCCAGCAACACAAACGGCCGCAGTTACAGTGGTGATATGGGAGCGTCCTTTCCATTTAATCCTGCAGCGTTCCCTCCGAATGGATTCCCTCAAGGCTTCATGCCAAATTTCAATAATAACGGACGGGGCGGATTCAACTTCAACAACAACAATGGCCGATTCAATAACCGTCAAAATGGAAACAGGAACAACGGGTTCCAAAGAAAACATAGAAACAATGGTCTGTATAACGTTGCCACTACCGCGCCTGATAATGAGTTTGTCAACAAGAAATTGGTAGTAGAAAAGCTTCCTGACGATAAGTTTAATCAGGAATCTTTGAAGGAGTATTTTTCACAGTTTGGAAGCGTTACTGCTGTCAATCTGGATAGCCAGCACCATCTAGCAGAGCTGGAGTTCAGTTCCCATAGCGAAGCTCGCGCAGCCTGGTCTTCGCCTACACCCATTTTTGACAACAGATTCATTAAAGTTTACTGGAGGAAAAAAGATGACCGTGAGGTAGCCAACACAGACCAGCAAATCGATGTCGAAGCAGTGCGTCAGGTTCAAGCTCAGAAACAGAAGGAATGGCAAGAAAAAATGGAAAAGAAGAAACAAAACACAGAAAAAATGAAGGAGTTACTACAGAGACAAGCTGCCCTGGTGCAACAACGCAAAGAACAACAGGAGAGTTTACTGAGATTGGCTGAGCAGAATGGAAATTCTGACGAAGTGCAAAAAGAGAAATCTTTAACTCAAAGTTTGGAAGCTCAGCTGGCCGCTCTGAAACGGGAAGCTGAATCTCTAGGTATTGATTCGAGACCAGGCTCGTCATACCGAGGAGGATACCGAGGAGGATATGGCCGTGGAGGATATGGTCGTGGAGGATATGCCCCGTATTCCAGGCCATACCGTGGCAGAGGATCATTTCAAGCTGCTGCCTCTAGATTCAGTCTTGATTTACGTCCAAAAACCGTCAAAGTATCTGGAGTTTCAGCCGATAAAGAAGAAGCCTTGCGAGGCTTCTTGATGTCTGTTGGCGACTACGACAACTCTAGCAGGTTGGAAGACAATTCTGTATCTATTACATTTAAAGATAGAAAAACTGCTGAAGCTTTTTTCCATGCTCCTAAAGAAATACCAGATATTGGAGTAGTTGAGAAATCGTGGGTGTCTAACACTTCGATCCCACCACAGGCTGGCACATCAGAGTCTCAAGCGAATGGGAATGATTCCGCTATGACCGATTCTTGAAATATTTAACGTATATATTAGGATGTATATTTTAATTCAGGTCGATTCATGGGCCTTACAATTGGAATAAAAAAGTGAATAAATAATATTTTAGTATATATTGCCTACTGTCATAAGTCTAATACCGGTGATTCCTAATTGGAATGATATTATGAGGTGAAGAGAAGTCATCATCAATGATATTGACACTATCACCACCAATAGTACTAACATCAGATGCACTTGGCGTAGCTAAGTCATAGAGAATAGAACTTGATGCTGGTGTAGCAATAGAATCAGTATAAGCCAGTGAAGGTTGTGAGTCGGAATGAATAGATATATGGGAATTTTGAGGACGATTTCTTCGCTGAATGACTGGATTTATATGATGTAGTGTTTCTCGTTCTCGTAGTTGACGTTCATATTCTTGGAAATCATATGAAGAACTGACAGAAGTGGACGTGCTGTGTGATTCAATAGCGCGCAAAGAGAGTTCTGCTTCAGAAGAAGTTGGAGATGGTGGTCGATATTCAGAATAAGTATTTGTTGATTGAGAAGGATTATTGGTTGATGGAAAATAAGGATTATAGGTTGATGGAAAATAGGGATTATAAGTTGGTTGAGGATTTGTTGATTGAGGATTTGCCGATTGAGAAGGACTTGATTGAGGATTTGCCAAAGAATAAGGATTCGCCGATTGAGAATGTGTCGATTTAGAGTATGAAGTGTAGGTTTTTGACTGAAAATAAGGATTTGTCGATTCAGAGTATGAAGTGTAGCTTGTTGATCTAGAACAAGAATTTGTCGATTCAGAATGTGAGGTATAGGCGGTCGATTGAGAATATGGCGAGGTTATTGACGATGATAATGTGAAATCGTTACTCGTAATGCTAGATCCTCTGGTCGATGATGGAGGAATATAAGTCCTTTGTGAAATGGCAGGATTTAACGGCTTTGGATTGTGCTTATACAGAGGCTGGAGAGCAATGGAGTCTGGATAATAGTGAGTGATGGATGATGAAGTCGAAGAATTTGGATGCTCGTACAGGTTATCATCAGAGTCAATGGAGGCAGAAGAGGTAGAAGGTGCAAGAGTGTTGTGGGTGAGAGTGAGGGTTGAGAGACTACTGGAACTCGAAACTCTCCGTAGTTCATCAGACCGGATGCTAGTGTTTGACGATGATAAAGAGCACCTCGAAGGACTACCGGACCTCATGCTAAGCTTTCTCTGAACTTTCCTTCTAAATGTCTTTAGTCTGTTCTTTTTAGGAGCTGGTTTGAGAGAGTCTGTCGGGAAGTAGACAGAGCTGGAGGAGCTTTGAGCTGCTTCTTCCAGCTTGGTTAAAGCATCAGGGCTCATGTACGAGTCTTCTTGAAAACCGAGATATAATGCTTCATCCTCCAAAGAGTATTGCTTTCTCATGACTTTTCGTTTCAACGGGTCTACGGAGAGAAGGTGTCTTTGGACTACTTTACCATCTTTATCCAGTTCTTTGAGAAGGACTTCGCAAGAAGACCCGTTTCTGCGAATGTCAATCTTGCAGCGCGAGTCAGAGAGTCGTTTACCCAGGAAGAACTGTAGCTCGTCGAGGATTTCTTGTCGATAGCATAGCACTGTGTATGCCAAACTAGCTGTGAAAGCAGCACCGTATAATAAGCTGAAGGGGTTTGTTGGAACCATAGAGGATTACCGTGAATGTAGGAGTGTTCACAAGATATATGGAGGAGCGCGCGAAAGAGAGATATCAACCACTGGGAAGAAGGGAAGGAGTGGTGAGAGGGAAGAAAGAGGCGAGAAAAGGGAGCCAACCGCAGTAAAAAAGACTCAGTGAGCTAACTTAAAAATCAGCCTTATCAGCAAACACTGCTACTAGTATAATTCTGGTAATACTTGTAATACTGGAATCGCTGGTATTGGTGGTAAATTCGTTGGAGCTACTGGTCCTATATAGCATTTTTAATATAGAAAGAATACTACAAGAGTTAACGTAGAGCTTCTGGACAGTATTAAGCGGTCCGTTCCTGCTTATGATAGTGATCATGATAGTGATTATAATAGTGAATATAATAGATATCATAATAGAGATTATGATAGAGATCATAATAAAGATCATGATAGCTAGAGATCATGATAGTTAACTGAATGATACTGCCATATGTTTTTTTTTGGTTAATTAGAAGGGCTTGTGTAGTGAAATATAGCATGAAACATTGCCATTTTACATGATCAGGCAGATCACAAGTTCATATAGAGAGTATTTCAATTCATTTCGAGAGATTTCAGTTTATTTCAAGAGATTCCAGGTCATTTCAATAAATTTCAAGAGATTTCAGTTCAAGAGATTCCAAAAGATTCCAGTTCAAGAGATTTGAGAACTTTCATATCCAGAGAATTTCAGCCATTAACAGTATTACAGTTCATATCCCGAGATTTCAGTTCAAGAATTTAGTTCATATTTCAGCTGTCCTATTCCAGTTCAACCGAGTACAAACTCATTATAACTTGTGAAATCAACGTCCAAACTCTTCGTTTAGTTAAGTTTATAATTACAAATATGCTCTGACACCACTGTCAATCTAAACAAACCACAATGTGTAACACAATTGCCATTATGAAAACAGCATATATCTTTCAGTACCAGATCCTTCTTCAGCTTTTTATAAACCTATTGTTTTTTGAATATTACTATCGCTCGATAGTAATACCCATTTCCTTTTGCTAAGAATTAACATTTTTTCTTTCAAGTTCACTTCAATGGAAGTAGCTGCAGTTGCTTGTTTGGCCTGTGTCAGTATGGGGGTGCTCGGGATTGGATTCAGTGCCAAAGAACTCAAAAGAGCACATAAGAAAGCTATCTGGACTGATGCTAGAGATGTAAAGCCCTTGAAACACGAAACAAAGCGCTTTGTTTTTGTTAACGACAAACAAGCCAGAATGCATCGTCCGGTCGTTAGAATCAACGACCATGAGGGAAACCCCATCTTTTATATTGAGCATGAGAGCTTCTATTCTCCAACATGGGCTTTTAAAGATGTTGAAAGTGGTGAGAAGCTTGCGACAATTCATGTTTCTCCAATGGGTGACTATTTTATATTGACAGACCATCCCACTATTCGATATAGCTGTGCTTCAAGAGAATACGGAAGGTTCAGAGAGTTTGTCCAAGATAAAGACGGAGTGATTTCGACCTACAGATGGTATAGCAAGGCATGCCATTTGGAAAGAGTGGTTGTAGAATCCAGACCTCCAGATAATTCAACTGATGAAATGACCCTTCTACATGAAGTAGTCGGCACTTGCCAAAGAATTAAATCTAAACCATTATCCTTTGAGTTTAATATCGATCCTGCTGGTGTCGATGTCGTGAGCGCACTATGCAGTGGGTTCATTTCTATGATGGTTGAATGGCGCAAAAGAAAGCTTCCAAAGTCTCAAGCTACTATTGATTTGGAAAGAGATGAAGCTTTGTCTAGATTCAAGCATCTTGTAAATAACAACTCCAGATACAATAAGCCTGGACATCCAGCCAGACCAGCAGCTACTCGAATTCCTCCTCCTCCTCCTCCTCCAACAATAGACGATGTGGATGAATCGGTGGGCGAATCAAGTCCAGCACCTTCAATAAGCCTTGATCCCGTCCAATATCCAGAATCACAAACTTCCGAAGAGAGTTTCACAGACGAAATTAGTCCTGGATTATACAATGAAGAACGCAACTATATTGGGCCAAACAGACAACAGACTTCAGAACCTCGTTCACCATTGATGCCAATTAACTCTACCTATAGATCAAGTAACTCAGCAAATCTTAGGCTACCAAGCTCTGAGACTCCAAAGCCTGTCTCTCGATTTCATAGAATTGAGGATTCAATAATGCTTCCTAAAAAGATTTTCAGAAAATATGTTCCTTCTACAAATGAATAAACTTAATAGTTTTCAATAGACATTCTTAAAAATATCCTAATGTTTTCTTCGACAATTCATACAATTGATGCAATATTTGAATGTTCATTTCTTATATCTTGCCTCTAAATGAGTAAAAATATTTATGTAAAAAGAAAAAAAGACAATGGTTTAACAGCCATTGAATAAAAAACTGTCTCAACAATATAAATAAATAGGTGAAATGTGCTTTTTGATCATTCATTTGTAGCAGTAGCATTCCACTCTTCAAGAACGAATGCTTCATAATCTTCTAATGATTCTTGAACCAATACTTTAAAATCAGTAACCTGAAATATCATTCTCTCTACCTCTGATCGCATCTTTTCTCGTTCTTGCTGAATTGTATGTTTTAACTGGTCGTACTCAATTGCAATACTCTGACTTCGTTGGCTTAACTGAAGCATTCCTTGACTCGCTGAGATTTGCATAGCATGGAGATCCCGTTCCATTTTCTCTATCTGAGCATTTGACGCTGTACTGTCTGATTGCATGGTCTCATATATAGATTCATGGGCGATTCGTGACGAGTTGAGCTTTGCTTCAAGATTAGATACATTATCCTGCTTCTCCAACAAAGTTTCTGAAGCCCTATCAAGTTGATCTTGATGCTTAATCAATTCATCCCGAGCCTGGTGAACTTTAGTACTAATATCGTAACGAAATTTTGTGAAAGCTGGACGTATGACATTTGCAAGATCTTTATTTTTGAGTAATTCGGCAGGTCTTAATCCTAGATTTTCATCTGACATTGGCTGGTCTAAGTTGATATCAAAATTAATATCTTCACCCAAAGCATCTTTTGGCAAGGCAGTAAGACGATAAATCGAGGTATTGTATTGGTGTATCAATGTTTCTAGTGATTCAAGTGCAATTAAAGCAACGGATTCTTTTTCATCGCATATCTTGTTCATATCGCTCAAAGAAGTGTTTACTCGCTCCAACGACCGTCCTAGCTTTTCTCTCTCTGAATTAATACGGTCAATGTCGGCGGGCTGCAGTCCCTGCTCTCTGATTTTAACTTGTAAATCCTGTTTGGTTTCCTCAATTTCTTTTAAATCCTTATTAGCAGCAGTAAGTTCTTCCTCAATTTTGTCCAATACACTCTTCCATTTAATCTTTCTCTTTTCCATCGATTGAATGTATGCTTTAAATTTCACCAAGTCGCTCTTTAAGGCTTCTCCTTTCCTCGAGAGAGCGTTCAGGTTTTCTGTTGTTTTGTGCAGTTCTTGCACTTTCTTTTCAAGACTTTGATTTTCAATCCTCATGCCTTCAATTTCTTCGTTAATCTTTTCACTGTACAAGTCAAACTCCTGGGACATTTCTTGCTGGTATTCGGAATAATCGTCTTCGTTATCAAGAAAAGCTTTGTAGGATTTTGCAATATATCTAATGAAGATTTGGTCCAACATGTCATCATCGGAAGCAGCCTTTTGACTGTATTCTTTGCTATCAAAGACCTCTAAGGACATGTTCAACTCCACTAGCCAGTGAAGCATTCCTAGATAGTATGGCCAGTTTTGACCTCCTACAGCCGAAATTTGAGATTTGTTTATTGAATCAAGAAATGGGTAGTTGATTACTTTCAATATAAAGTAAACCTCATTCTCAATGCTCTTGGTGAATTTATAGCCGGGGTCCAATCTTTTGTAAAGCCACTGAAAGATCAAGACGAAATCCTTTTGGGTAGGAGCTTTTAAGGTCTTTTGAGTAACAGGGTGTCTCATTTCAACTTCAAACTTATTGACTATCAGGTATTCATAGACAGCTTGGCCGATGAGAGCTTGATAATTTCGATCTCGCAATGGTCTAGTATCCTTTGAGCTTCCGTTAGTCAGTGGAGTAGCGTTTTTCAATCCAGTTCCCATACTGCTTCGTCTAACACTGCTTGTCCTTTGTACGCTTGCCGCCATCATTTCGCCCACACTTTGACTATTACTGGAGGGCGTGCTACGCGCGTAGGGCATTGGTCTGGCTGGTGCAAAAGAGTGACGCGATCCAGACGACATTCTTCCAACTGAGAGCCGTGAGTTCGTAGGCAAGAGCGACAGTCTAGTACCAGGAAGCATTGACATTTTCGACGGCGGCTGAACCATAGAAGTCCTATGAGGCCCTCCTTTGAGAGAAGAGGATGGTTGCGGCATCATCTTGGTGATTCGTGGTGAAGAGAGGATGAATGATAAGAAGAAAAAAATATAAACAGTAAAAATTGGGCTATTTGTCTAAGAGGTTGCTGTGGCAACAAATTAACGGTTTTTCCTAATTAGGATTTTTCATAATTTGTCCAAACGCGAACTTTTTAGGCCAAAAACGCGATCAACTAAATATTAATCAATAAATCATGAATAAATCAATAAATCATGAATAAATCATATAAATCATATAAACCATGAATAAATCATATAAAAACATGAATAAATCATATAAAACCATATAAAAATATGAATAAAACCACATAAAACCATATAAAAATATGAATAAAACCATATAAAACCATTGTTGAACTTTGTATTATTCCAGCACAAATATATCAACGACTACAGTAAAAACAATTCATCTCTGTTGAATGGCATAACATGAAATTGCGATATAACAAAGTCAAGATATATTCCAATACTAAGAGATATATACCTTCATCAGCAAGCATAAGCTTGAGCTGGGAAATGTCTTCGTTCTGCAGGATTATTCGCAAAGAATATGGAACCCCCAGCAAACGCTCCATGAATTGGAAGATCGAAAAGAATCGCGATATTCTTGTATCAAGTAATTAACTTTTTGCGTACTTTTGAGCTTGTTCCTTGACCTTCATCTCATACATGACCTTATTCTTCTTGTAACAATGAAAAGCGTCCGATTGAGCAGGTGAATCTAAGTTGGGCGTGTCGAGAAGCTCTTGAATTCCAGTCAAGATCTGTTTAAGAGACAAAGCCGGTCTCCAGTCCTCTTCTTCATTCAAAATACTCAGGCACACTGTTCCTGACGGATACACATTGGGGTGCCAAAACTGAGGATCAAACTTGCACTTGGGTGGTTTCGTAGGATATTCGGGCGTGAACACAATCGTTAAAGGGTATGTAGCACCCTCCCAGATGGTACCAGGCTTCCCTGGAATACCAACAGACCAAGTCATCAAGTCCAGCTTGCCATCAGCAGTTTTATGAGGTTTCGCGTAGAAGCCAAAAGGGTGATCTTTACGCCACGAACGACTGAGGTGGGCGTGTTAGTAAAGCAGAATCGAAAGTGCAATTAGATACATACCGTTCTTCTTGTAGTCTGTTTGTACACAGCGACATTTGGCAGCTTGGTGATGCTTCTGGGGTATGCTTAGGAGGAAGCGTAGCGAAAATCAAAAGAACTACCAGGCTCCATGCGTCGAAGCAAATAAATTTAAGGAGCCAAACAGCAGTTCTCTATGAGACATAAATGGAAAACCGTTGGTGCATTTATACAAGGGCTAGGGCTACCGAAAGAAGAGACTGACAAAAAAGGAATTCTCGGCTAGTCACTTACTTCTCCTACTCCACAGCGTTCTCTTTTTCTCTTACCTCTGTTCAGACGATTGTAAATAAAAAGATGTCGAAATCTACGAAAACAGTAGAAAAGGATGACTTGGATGATCTCGATGGTATGTTGAAAGACGTTTGTAGCTCACGAGTTCTAACATGCTTTTTTCAATAGACTTTTTGGACGAATTCCAAGATGAAGTGCTGAGCCAACCTCCTGGTGCTGGAATCAAGGCCAATGCGAAACCAGCTGAACCCTCAGCTAAAGCAGAGACTGCCGCTGTCAAAGAAAAGGCATCTAGTAACGTACAAAGCGACCAAGTTGATTTGGATGAGTTCCAAGATATGTTTGCATCCAAACTGTCAATGGGCCTCGACAATTTGCTGCAGTCCATGGACGATTCACCAGAGTCTATGAAACAGTTTGAAGAACTACTACAAGGCTTTGCTAAAGCCAGCGAAGCTGCTCCGGCTACTGCTAAGAAGAGCACTGGAAATCCGGGGTCAAAAGAAAAGAAGAGTTTTCAGGATACGATTTCTGAGACAATGAACCGACTCAATGAATCCAAGCAGGAGATGGACAAGTCAGTTCTAGAAGGAGACGAGGGTGATTTGCTGGCTAAAATGATGAAAGACCTCGGAGGCAGTGGAGGTGACCTGGACATGTCAAATTTAATCAACGAAATGCTACAACAAATGGCGTCTAAAGAGATCCTATACGAGCCAATGAAGGAAATGTATGATAAGTATCCTGTTTGGTTACGCGAAAACGACGCCAAATTGTCCAAAGAAGAGAAGGAACAGTATCAACAGCAGTTCAAGATTATTACCGAGGTGGTTAAGAGGTTTGAGTCTGCTACATATAGAGATGATAATGAAGAGGATAGAGCCTTCATTACCAGTCGTATGGAGCAGATGCAAAACTCTGGAACTCCTCCTCAGGAACTTCTTGGAGGTCTCGCTAATGGAAGTATTCCAGGATTCGACTTTGATGCGGAGGATATACCAAAGGATTTGGAGGGATGCACTACCCAGTAAGCTCTCCTTCACATGATAATCAACCTTATCTGCACGTGACTCACTTTTGGCTGGCACTTTCTCAGCTTTGTAAATAGGCGAACAAGTGCCAGAATAAGAAGCCTTGGATCAGGAGAATTTAGATAGAATAGAACAGAAACAAGCTTTGGACAGAATAGCCTTACTATAAAATGAATGGTCTTGACCGAAAGTTTCAACTCCGAGTGCTATACCAAAACAGGAACTTGTAATTCGATCACCATTTTTACTATATATGATGTTAAAATTCAATGACCATTTTGACTATAAAACTCGACGAGCACCTTTTGCTATATATGATGAGCACTCTTGGACTTCCAAACGCGCATTTATCATTATTAAAAATCTAAAGACACTTTTTTCCGTTAAATACCTCGACGAGCTCCTTTGCTTCTCCGCTTCCCAGGCAAAATAACTGAACTATTTCTAGGCTTAACTTCTTTGCTCTTCGTTTCAAGCTCTTGAAGCCTCTTTCTGTCCCGAGCAATGCTTTCTTCAAGTAGTGACTTCTCTTTGCCTTCCCTCAATCCAAAGAAAACACTACCTAAATCCAACAACCACGCCGGATCAACTGCAGTTACCACCGACATATACTCTTTGGAAGTCAAAATGAGCTCGTGATATACCACATATTGGGGCAAGTATCCAAGACCATAAAGAGCAGATGTAGGATGAAGTTGCATAGTGACACTAGTTCGCATGTTGATATATTCTGTCAACCCACGAACCTTCGCTGCTTGTGTAAAATATCCACTGCAAATACATTTCCTAATAACATCCCAGTCCGTCCCACAAGACTTGGAGTGTGAATGTCTATCTTGTTGAATGATAAAAGCCAATTGCTCTCTGACATCTTTAGCTCTCTTGAGAGATTTGGAGTGTAAGAAGTGACGAGCACACCATGCATTGGAGTATTTGTTGACCTTCCATTGATTATAAACATGAAGAAGTGTGAGATGATCTGACTCTCCAACAAAAAACTTCTCCCGCATTGCGTCTGCTTCTTCCGTACGTTCCTTTGGCCTATAAAAGACTGAAGGAACCGAGAGCATGGAAACAATTGTGAGAATTTCCTCGGTACAACCATATTCCAAAGACACAATTATCAGCTTTGATAGTGAAGGCTCCATGGGAAATTTGGCCATTTTTGCACCAAGATTGGTCAGTTTCCCCAAATTATCCAAAGCACCCAGAGCCCATAAGTCGTATAAACTCGAAGTCATTGTTTCAACTGGTGGAGGATCCATAAAGTCAAACTCCAATAAATTATCAACACCCAAAGATTTCAACAAGAGCAAAGTATTTGCTAAATTTGTTCTTTGAATTTCTGGAATTGTTTGCTTGTACATTTCATCGATTTCTGCCCTCTCCGTATATAATCTGTATGCAACTCCTTTACCAGTCCGTCCAGCCCGGCCAGATCTTTGATTAGCATTTGCAACTGAAATCGGCGCTGCTTGTAGCATGTCCATACCCATTCTTGGATTGTAAACTTTCATCTTTGAATATCCAGTGTCAACAACGTATGATATGCCATCCACAGTTAAAGATGTTTCAGCAATATTGGTAGCTACAATAACTTTTCTAGTACCTTTTTTGGCAGATTGAAAGATTTTAGCTTGCAAATCCGATGGCATCTGAGAATATATAGGTAGAATCTCCAGCGGTGCTGGCTTATCCAACAGTTCCATTCGTTCAGCCAAAATCTCGCAAGTTGCTTCAATGTCTTCCTGCCCAGTCATAAATACCAGAATGTCACCCGGCCCAGACTGTAGATGAATTGTAATTACCTGCTTAACTGCTGCATCAACATAATCTTCAACTGGACTTGCTTGGTGAATCACATCAACTGGAAATGTCCTGCCAGGAATTGTAAATTGAGGTGCTCCTCCATAAAATGCAGAAAATCTATCAGCATTCATTGTAGCCGAAGTCACTATCAATTTGATGTCTCTTCGTCTCATCAGTACTTTTTTAAACAAACCCATTAATACATCAGTATTTAGAGCTCGTTCATGTGCTTCATCCATGATAATACATGAATATTTTTCGAGAGAAGGATCCGCTAGAGATTCTCGTAACAAAATACCGTCCGTCATATACTTGATAATTGTTCTTGAACTGCTGCAGTCTTCAAATCTAATCGAATAGCCAACTTCATTCCCTAATGTAACTTCCATTTCCTCACTCACTCTTTTAGCTACACTCATAGCAGCAACACGTCTTGGCTGAGTACAGCCTATCATTCCTCTCCTACCATACCCTTCTTCATGTAGGAACTGTGCTAATTGTGTCGTTTTACCTGATCCAGTCTCACCAATTACAATGATAACTTGATTATCACGAATAACTTTTAACAACTCTTCTCGCACCGCAAAGGCAGGTAAAAATTGTCTCTGTTCCTTAACAGTCCTGCTCTTACTGAATTCACTGGAACCTTGCTCTTTCTTCATATGCTGAGCGAACTTGTTTTCGTCTTTACTTTCCATTCCACCATCTTCATCATCATGAATTGATTCCTGTACACCCAAAACATTTCCTAAAGTTGTTCCAGCCATACTTGCGGCGTCTCTAGCTTGTTTCTGTCTCTCTCTTTTGAGTCTTCTCTCGCGAACTAGAGCACTACCTCGTTTAGCAAAAACAGCCATGTCACTTTGAGGATCTTTGACAGCAGAAATTGGATCCTTTTGTCTTGTGAATACCTGATGGCCATCCAGAAACGGAGGAGACAAACTGTGAACTACCAAATGCACTTTATTTTCATCATCATCATCGTGGAAATCAGTATCGACGTAGCCTTGCTGGCCAATTCCTGACGTTCGCATCTGTTGCTGTTCCCAAATATCTGTTTCCTTTTGTTTCTGTCGAACTACATTTGATATTCGCTTTGCTACTTTCTGTTGTAGCTGCTTTTCCTCATCATCATTATACGAACTAAAAGGATTATGCGAGTCGTCACCAACCGTATGGCCAAACTCATCGCCTAAATACCAATCTCTGTCTAGTTCATCGTCGTCTTCGTCGCCACTGTCTTGTAAATCGTCATTAGAAAGGTTGTAGTTTGGACGATTTCTCTCTTCAGAACGATCGTTGGAAGAGACAACTTTCCTCGATGAATTGTTCGGACTCGCCATCTTTCTTGCCGCACTATCAATAGAGTATGAAGGCTGAGATGAAGCTTTACTCCGACTTACTCTAATTGCCTCCAATTTTTCGCGGGCTTTATCTGACAATGAAGAGAGTTTCTCGTCTCCATGAAGCCGTTCTTTTTTGACATGCTGAGAAACGTTTGCAACCTTTCTAAAGGATATCTTTTGCTCGTCACTGTACTCCTTTTTGACGCGAACCTTTGGACTGAAGTCCTCCTCTTCCTTGATGTTCTCTGATTTGATTCTCTTTGACAGTCCATTCAAGCCATACTTCAGATCAAGACTCGTTTCTCTCTTCACAGGCACTATCAAGCCGCCTTTTTCAACTGAGGCTTTCAATTGATTAGCACTTTGATGATCAACAAATTCATTTTTAATAGTAATTCCAGTGTTTACTCTTGTGTATACCTGATTTAAGAAGTGTTCGTCAAACTTTCCAAACGCCATACATGCTCTGACAAAACCAGATTGGCTGTCAAATCTTTTGGCAAAGTTGACAACCTGAGAAGCCAGATTTTTGTTTACAGGCCGATTCAGCTGTGTAGATATGGATCCAGCAAGCTCATTGATATACTCTTCGGACATGATGAATATGGTCCAAGAAGAACTAGAAACAGATTTGGGAGAAAAAATAGGAACGCCAAAAACCGGGTAACTTAAATTTTTCAAGTATTTAGCAAATCACATTTTTCTCTTCCTCACAGAAACTCAACCATCAACGAAATGTCTGCTAGACCTGCTAGTCATATCATAAAACGATCTGTTTCTTCTTATAGCAAGAAGAAGGACGTCCGCACGCCCTTTCCAACTGTATTCCACCCAGTGAGATCAGCGAACAAGACCAAAATCAAGCTGCCAGAAGGCGTCGTTTACAATCCTCCCTCATCAGCTCCTACTCCATATCAAACTCCAAGCGCATTTTTACCTCCAAACGACGCGAGAAAGCAAGCTCCTTGGAACCAAGTAAAACATGACATTTCAACGATGCCCGCTTTGAACGAACGATCCAAGAGCTACAATTTGTCGACAACCGAAGTACTAGAGATTCAAAAGTTGAGACAGGAGGATCCTGAAAGATGGACGAAAAAAGAGCTTGCAAAGAAGTTTGGATGCAGCGAATTCTTCATTTCGATTGCTTCAAATACAACTGCTGAGAGACAGGAAGAGATGGACAACAGATTGGAGATTATCAAATCGACATGGACAGAACATAGAACCGATGCCAGAAGAGACAGGCAAAGAAGGAAACAAATTTGGCTCAGAGATGCTTGATTCTATTATGTTTGTATATATGTAAATAATTGAAAGGTTTCTATTGGAAGTCGCCAAAGTCATCGTCTTCTTCGCCATCATTTGATGAAGCTACTGGAGCCATCACTGAGGTCGCTGGAGGAGGAAGCAGTGGAGGAACCGTTCCCGAGCTCGTTGGAGGTGGAGGAAGCAGTGGAGGAGCCGTCACTGAGCTCGTTGAAGGAACTGTTTCTTCTGTAGGATGGACGTGCAATTTCTCTACTGTTTCAGTTGGATTAGCATGCCTCTTAAAGTCTTGAAGAGCCAAATTGAACTCAAACGCTTCGTTTCTATCGTCGAATCCAAGCCCAAGGAACGCGCTTTGAGCACCGTTAACGATCTTCACAATGAAGAATCGAGTTGAATCACTGACACTGTCTACACCTCTGCCTGTTCTATCATACGGACAAGTAGCAAAGGGTTCCTTCTCGTCTTCAAACCGGATTTCGCAAGTCAATTCATTACTCTCGGTCTCTATTTCCACCACCTTAAGCTGGCCTTTCCAAATGACATTCTTCCAAGTCTTTGACTGCTTTGGCTGCTTGAGCGTTTTCACTGGGGGCAGCTGGTAGATTGAGATCTCTTTACAACTATAAAGCGTGGTTTCTGTAGTGTCTGCCATTGTGAAATATTGCGGTAGTAGGCAGAAAAATAAAATTACTGTAGACACAACCATATTTATATTCACTCTTGATTTA
Organism: Geotrichum geniculatum; assembly: GCA_030566045.1. Taxonomy (NCBI): domain Eukaryota; kingdom Fungi; phylum Ascomycota; class Dipodascomycetes; order Dipodascales; family Dipodascaceae; genus Geotrichum; species Geotrichum geniculatum. The sequence goes on along the minus strand of JAJMHM010000066.1, from coordinate 12,242 downwards.
AAACATTTACCAACCACTCCAGCTCAATGTCTAAACTCGCAAGTCTAGCAAAACTGCGATCAAAGAGAGCGCAGAGTTCTACCGAGGACGATCTGCCTGGATCAAAGAAGCCACAGCTTTCTTCTATAGACCTGCTAGACTCGCTTAGCCAAACCGCCACTGTCAATAAACAAACAAAGCTCAATGAAGGGAAGCCGCTGTCAAAACTGGCTTCTAGAGCTTCAAACAAACCTTCCAGCAACTCGTTACAGGCCAAACCTGCTTCAATAGCTACTGCAAAAGCCAAACCTCCTGTAGCTCAAGTTGCGACGCCACCAGTCACTGTAGAAGATATCTTTCCAGAAATCGACTATTCAGATCACTATGAACTAATGCCTATATCAACTATGAACGTTTTGTGTCAACCGCTTCTGTTCTCTGTTTACGAGCCACAGGAAACTGATTTCGTTTTTAGACCTTCAGTGTGCCCCGAGGTGTTTCAATCTGCTTTCAAGAATCCTTCTCCTGACGATATTGTTTTAGCTGCGCAAGGTGATGCTCTGGAAGAATCACCAGCTCAGCTTGAAACTGGAGTATCTCAAATGAATCTGGCTGCTCCAGATGTTGATTTGCGAAGTGCCTTGAACTTTTACATTGTTGGAAAGTGATTAACATGAAAGAATGTTTTTCGCTCCAGATCAACTGTTCGACGGGCACTGGTGCGTTATGAAGAAATCACCATAGAGGATTGAGTGTATGAGGTTCACGGTGAACTTTTTAATCCAAACTCAACTGCCATTTTCTTGAACGTCTTTCCATATATCCAAATTGCGTAGTATGGAACCTCAATGTCTGCTTGGTCCATTGATCTCAAGTGCTCACTTGATAGTCCTTCAGTCCAAATACTAATGTCAAAATGTGTCTTTTTCCCAGTCTAAACTACTAACTCTTTGCCTCTTCCTACTATTACCTGATTTCTTCATTGTCTCTTCTTTCCATTTCGTATAAGCTGGGTCCTCAAACTCGCTTTCCTCGCTCGCAATCGATAGTTTTGACCATTTTCTCGTTCTTGTTGGTGATGAAGATAGTAAACTTTCAGGAGTATGGTAAAGACCTACACTGGCATGATTCTTCCCTGTTGGCGAAGACGTAGGTAGTGGAAGAGTGTGAAGATTGGGTAGTGGAGTAAGATCAATGGTTCCATCCATTATTGGTCGAGACCTAGGACGATCAGTCTTGCTCCGGTCGGGGAGCTGCGCTCTGGTATGTCGAGGAGTTTTCTGAATATTAGCGTTGAAAGTGTTGAGCTTCGTTGCAGCCCGAGGCGGTGGCATCGCACCTTTACGTTTTGGAGATCTGTGATGACGTGGAGTAAGAGGTGGAGGTCTATTTGCTATACTTGGAGCAATTGTTTGTGTAAGAGGTTTTCGCGAGGAATGCTTTGATAACTCTGATTCAATAACCTCCAAGTACGGTTCTCCGTACACAAGGAAAGGCTTATTGTCGTGCATACTTGACCAGTCGTTAAGCTTGTGCTTCAGCTCTTGAATAAGAAACGGTTTTCGCTTTGCAATACGTTTGCGAGTCTTTTCTTCTCTTAACAGACGGGTTGGATCACGACGTCCAGAAGCACCACCGCGCTGAAGCAGTCTCGATGCATCTTGAGTAGACATTTCCAGTTCTCTTTCTTCGGCCTGCAATGCTAAGAATTGCTCAATGAGTACATATAGATGCTTTTGGCTTTCATAGATATCTTCAAGACGAGCGATTTCTGATTCATGGGACTCGAGAGAAGCATCAGTATATATATCAGCCCAGGCTGGTGTGAATTGATAGGTCTCTACTTCTGTATAGTAAAGTTTGCGCCAAAGATCTTGCAACTCAGCTCGTGCTTCTTGAATAAAAAGATTAATGTGCTTTTTCTTCTCCTCCTTCAGTTTTGCAAGCTCCGTTTCATAAGCGTCAATAACCTGCTGGCCAATACCGCGATGGCTGAACTCAAACTTTTGAATATATTCCTGTCCAACCTTTAGCTTTTTCCACAAAGGCGAGATTGTAGAACGCAAACCACCAAGTTTCTTTTCTCGAGAAGTCTTTTCTGATTTGAGAGAATCACGCAAGCGTTCCAATCGTTCAATGTCTGCTAACTTGATTCCCAACTTCTGCGGACTGTCCTTGTAGTGCGTGAGAAGTGCGCTGTCTAGCTGGTTCTGTGCAGTTCCCAGCTCTGTCCATAGTTGTACAATCTCGTGGGCAATCATTGATGCTTTGGATATCCGGTGTTGGAGCTCATTTTTCCATTTTTTGACTTCGCTTTCTAGTTGATGTAGATAACTTAAAGATAAATCCAAGTCCTCTCTTCCAGTTGAAGGTTTGAGCCCAATTGATATACTGAGACCATCTATCTGTTCACCTAAATCATTCAACTCCCCCAATAGTTCGTTTGCCTTTTCTGAACGTTCCAAATAGACAGATTCTAGACTCTGAAAGGCTTCGGTAAGCTCTTTTTCCGTGTTTCTGAACGGAGGTTTGATTTTGTAGTCGCCCAAGAAAGTCGAGATTCCAGACAAATCAACATCGCGAAGGGCCTTTGCCATGTCGCACAGGCTCTTCTGAAGGTCCATACACTTGTCGCGGGCGTCGTCCCGTTCGGTTCTCACCTTAACTACATGGGCTTCGAGAGCATTAGCTATCACAGCATAAACATCTTTTTCGCGGTCAGTTCTTTCAGGTTCTGGAACACCCAAGTCGTCGAAAAGGTCGTGAAGTTGAGTCGTGATAGCATCCAGCTGAGTATTTATATATGAAGTTCTTCTGTTCATCAGTCGTCGAGTTGAACATTCAAAGACACTTTCAAGATCAATCAAAGTATCTTGATACAAAACTTTTCGTTATTGAATAAACATAAGAACTTCAAAAAAAAAAAAAAAAAACCCTTAGAATGTAAGGGTAGGGGTATCTTTACTGTAAACAGAAAAATGTAAACAATGAAAAGGTTACCATGGAGATATCAATGTCACGTGAATTTCGTATTTAAGACTAGAAAACTTCTCGATGGTTTGTGGATTTGTATCCCAATGTCTATTCACATCACCTTGGACAAAAATGAATTGGACAACACCAGAAGAAGAACTATATCTATTCGACTCTTCTGAAGAGTTTCTTAAAGACTGGGCAGCCTCATCGTCGCCATCTGATCAGGAAGGGCATGAAGATGATGGCAGTCTTTTCAAGTTTCCGCGAAGTCAGGAAATGTCGCGATATATTGCAACAGAGTATCTCGGTGCTGATTCTTCGTTTGAATTGCTATCGACAATCAGATATGATCCCAGCCTTGGAGCTGAAGTTGCTTCTCGGTTTCTGCTACTGCCATTGCATCACGAAAGACTCCAGTATACTCTTGATTTCTTCAATTGGGACGTCGAAGTGTCGTACAACGAGCTGCTGTCTCAACTGGTGTCTGCTGTAAACCAGGTTCCAGACAGTTCAAAACCTCATAAGATGCGAGTGCTAGTTTCAGCCTCTGGAGAATTGAAGATTGAAGCTTCAGAGGTGCCAATACGCTTGGATCTGTTTTCAGGACTATTGCGAACTCCACCATTGAATGATCCGGTGTACACAGTCTTTCTTGACAGCGATTCGACAATGGTAAGCCCGTTCACTTCGTTCAAGACCACTCGACGAGCTCACTATACGCTTGCACGGGATCGCAGTTTGGTACCGCTGTCTGAAGGTGGAGGAGCGATCCACCAGGAGGTTCTCTTGTATAATACGAGAGACGAGGTGACGGAAGGAAGCATCACGAACATTGCTCTGTTCAGAGATGGTGCCTGGAGGACGCCGCCATTGGGAGTAGGCTGTCTCTGTGGGGTGTTGCGAGCACACTTGTTACGGAAAAAGGCTATACAGGAAGCTACGATTGACAGAAAGTCTCTTAGAGATGGTGAGCCTGTTTTGATATTTAACGGGATCATTGGGGTTTGCAGAGGAATTCTGAAGGTGAGGTGATATGGCAACGATGCTACTTGCTGATAACAGGTGGCATTGCCTCAAGAATAGAGCGCTTCCATGGCGTCCAATTAATGGTAGAAACTTTCCAATGCCAAAGTTTGGGTTACTGTCCAGGAGGTTGCACTAAATCCTTAATAAGACCAAGGAAGGGACACCAGCTGGTTCCACAGTATCGTGAAAGTTTAGCGGTTCGTGGCTCTTAACTAAAAGAAACTGGTTTTGAAGCTTATAACTCGATTTGCAACGTTCTTTAAACTCCTGTTCCTGCCGAACAAGGCGAGAATCTAATCTGTGTCAGTCTGCAAATATGGTTAAGTTTATAGGGGTACAAAGTCTAATATATTAAGAGTTGCCTGCGTTCGTATCTTGTATCGCTGTTGACGTAAAGTATGATATACTGGAGACGGAAAAATTTCAGACACTGAAAACTGAAAGCTGAAGACTGAAAACTGGAATCCACTTGAAAACTAAAGAAACTGAAAACCTGGAGAAAAAAAATCCTTAAACCTGTCAAAAAACCTGTCAAAAAATCCTTGTACCTGTCAAGCCGTCATACCTCAGCACATCACGTGCTCTAGACCCTGCGCTAACGTCTACCCCGTCCCCAAAGTCTCCTTCTCACTTTCCTTCTTCCTTACACCTTCTCCAATATATCTCAGCTCAACACCCATTTGCTAAATGGACGAAACTAAAGGCCCCAAAGATCTATCAAGATCTAACAGCCCCAAGGTCAATCGCAAGATCTCGGTCGGCAGCGCCGGGTCTTGGATAGGCCTCGACGACGGACCATCCAGGTTCCCCACAGCTGTCGATGTTTACGACTCCATGGAGAAAGAACAAGAAGCCATTGTTAATAAGGTATGTTGAGTTTAAATCTAAACAGACCGTACTGACACCAACTAGCTTCAAAGAGAGATCAGTGCACTGAAAAACGATAAGGCCAGGTCCCGGTCTTCTTCAAGATCCTCAATCTCTCGTCGCCCGTCAATGCGCTCAGTGTACTCTTCGTCCGACACCGAAGACCTTCAGCCTTCGTCCTCGGCGCCCTCTGGCAGCAGCTATGGAGGCATGAGAGCCCAGCGGTCCAACCGGACGAGCTTCTCGCAGCCAGATGACTCCCTCGTTCTGACCTTGAAACGGGAAAACGAAACGCTAAAAAAGCGCCTGGCTGAGCTTTCTATCAAGCGTAAGTACTCTGCAACCTTTCTGTTTCACATCTAACCTTTTGCCTTCTCTGTTCTCCTTCAGTGACTGAGAAAGAACGAGAAATTGAATCTCTAAGGAAATAAACACCGGTCGATATGGTCCAGAATACGCGGCTCTATAGTTGAAACTGGACGCAACACTTTGGTGATACGAACTGCTATCTTGTAGCTACTACAATATCTTGTGTTGCCCATAAACAAACTATATCATGTATATCTGAATAAACCATATATAAATAGATCGCCATAGACACCTTTTAGCTTCAGAACTCTGAATTCTTCTGACATTTGAACTCTTTTGAATTCTTCTGACATTTGAACTACTAATCCATTTATTTTTTGTTGATTACCATTTTCAAGTACGAAATGCAACCTTCAGGCTCGTGGAATTGGTCAAATATGATCATGCTCGGTCTATTGACCACAGGCTACGTCGTAGCCCAGCAAGATCCGTCGAATCCCGTTGTGAAGCGTGCTGACGGCGAAGAAAGCGTCCTGGAAGCCGACCTCGCTGACTCGGCTGCTTCATACTACTACGAAGAAGAGGTCGAAGAAGGTCATACTTGTAACAACGGGGACGACCAAGATGACGGCTCACAATGGCATACTCCCGTCGAAGTCTCAGACAAACCGGCCACTATTCTAGCTGATCCCCAAGGAATGGCAGAGTTTCCTCTCTGGCTGCAAGAACTTACCGGCCTTACTGCTTGGCCTGGTCTCAATCCTCCCTATATCAAGCAAGCCCACATCAACCTGGATTCTCTCCCCAATATTCCTCTGCGGGCTCTCGGTAACTGCACAGACATGAAGCCCGAATACTGCTCTTTTGACTGTAGCAAATGTGTTGCACCTGGCGAGGTTCTCACCTGTAGCATCCTCACCCAGACCTTTGACGACGGTCCTGGTCCTGCTACTCCAAAGTTATTGGAAAACCTTCCAGGACGAACTACCTTCTTTACTCAGGGCATCAACGTTGTCAGATTCCCCGATACCTTTAGACAACAACATGCCAAAGGCCACTTGATGGCTTCCCATACTTATGGTCATGGTAATCTTGCAGGCTTGACCAACGAAGAAATTGCTGCTCAGATCCAATGGTCTATTTGGGCAATGAATGCTACCGCAGGATTGATTCCCAAGTACTTCCGTCCTCCTTATGGAGCCATGGACAACCGTGTACGTGCAATTACCAATCAATTTGGATTGACCACTGTATTCTGGGACAAGGACACTTTTGACTGGAAAGTCAATGACAAGCAAAAGACTTCTGGTGAAGTTCTTCAAGACGTTAAGCTTTGGAAATCCGAATCCAAGGGAGGTTTGCTTTTGGAGCATGATTCGACTATCGATGTTGTGAACGTTGGTATTGAAATTGCAAAAGAGCTTCATTCTGCCAATGTACCTCTATTGACTGTTGCAGATTGTGTCAACGGAGAATGGTATCAAAGAGCATAAACTGACTGGCTGGACACTCTTGCTATTAGAAATTAAGCAGATTAAAAAGACTTTACAGAACAGAGAGCATTTGGTATATGTGTCTGTAACATTCATACGTATCAAACAATTAATCAGTACATTTAAAGAAACGAGAGCCTTTACAAGTTGTTTCGAAGGCTTGATCAATTAGCATTGATGCGACTAATATAGAAAGGTAGACAGGCGTAGACTATTGGTAGAATATAAAGCACATTGAAGAAAAACTATTGAGAGGAACTAAAAAACTGAAATTAATATTTACCATGATAGATAATCGTGCCATCATCTAGTACCATCAAGAGCCTTCATCTATTACCATCAACTGTGCCTCTAGTACCATCATGCTTATTTAGAATCATCAAAGGTGCCTTCATCTAGTACCATCGTGCTTATTTAGAATCATGTACAATCATTCAGCTTATTTTGAATCATGTACCATCATCCAATCGTGCCTAGAATCATTCCATCATCTAATTACAAGTAAAAACGCCCGTATCATGTTTGAAAAGCCAAAATAAACATTAATATCGTCTAGCAGAACCTTCCATCACGTAAAATTAAAAAATATACATGGTAATACTCATGTATATCACTTTCCTAGCGCTGCCCAAAATCTCTTTTCATCGTCACTCTGAAAGTCAAGAACTGTTTTGACTACTGGCATTAACATCTGGCGTTGTTCTTTGTGTTCTAGAAAACCAAGTAAAATGTTCTTGATATAAGCAACGTTCGGGGTAACTTGAGTCAGTGGCATGTCAGAGGTTGTTCCAGTTGCAGTCGATAGAGACAATGAAGAAGAAGAGCGGGAGTGGATAGGAGATCCAGATGCTGAGTTTGGACGGGATGATGAAAGCTGAGACTTGAGTTTCTGCTTCTCTTCTTGAAGTGCTTTAATGTCATTATTGAGAGTTGACTGGTTTAGGTAGAGTTTCTGAACTCGAGATTGGTTCTCCTGAACCAGGGATTTTAGCGACTCAATAGTTTTATTGGACTGCTTCAAAGAGTTTTCGGCTCGTTCTAAATTTTCTGTGAGTTGTGCAATGACCTGCTTGGATTGGTCTAAATCCTGTTGTGTTTGAACCATTTTATCGTCAGTATGGGATCTCGAGCTGCGGATCTCTACCAAATCACGATGATATCTTGACTTTTCTTGTTCAGACATGTCTATTCTTTCTTCGAGCTCTCGGACTCTTGATTTGAGCGCATCTAGTTCACGGTTTTTGCGCTTAGCAAGGTGGGCAGCTTCTGACTCTAGCTGATCTCGCTCTTCGGTAAGCAGCTGTAACTTACTGGTTACATCCTTCAGTTTAGTGTCTTGTTGACCCTCGGTATCAGTTAAAAGTCTTCGCATTGTTGAAGATTCTCGAATACGTTCCTGAAGATGCTTATGAGTTTCAGTCAGTTCATTTTCGAGATTTTCGCACCTTGTAGTGACTTCCGTGATTTTAACAGACATTGCTTCATTTTGTTTCCGCAGGGTTTCCATAGAAGATGCATTACTAGATTTCTGAGTGTTGTAAACGTCTAAAGTACTCTTGAGTTCGCTCAGCTCCGAAACCAAGTTCATGCGTTCAGAATCCCAAGCTTGCCTATAGGAATTGGCGATATCGAGTTCTCTTTGCACTTTATCAAGGGAGAATTTAAGCGACGATTCCTTTTCATTGAATAGTCTCTTGTCAGCCTCAAGCTTCTGCAGAGTCTGTCGCAATACGACCAGTCTATTTTCTGTCTTCTTCTGCATGTCTTGAGCATCGCTCAACTCATCCAGGAGATTATTGATCTTGTCTTCTTTCTCAGCCGTAATCGATGCTAAAGCTGAAATCTCTCTTCTCATTTCCTTTTCTTTCACTGCAAGCCGGCTATTTTCGTCATTTCTCTTAGCAGCCTGGTCTTTGAAAGGCTCAAGCTCCGAGATCTTTGCATTGAGATTTTTTACCAAATTTTCATACTTGCCGATTTTCTCGTTGAGTACTGAAATATCTTTGAATCTCTCTTGAGCCAAAGCCAGATTGGCTCCTGCTTCTTTCTGTGCTTCGCTGAGATCATTCTGTGCATCGGCAAGAGCACTTTGCACCTTCTTAGACTCACCAAACTTGGCCTCTTTCTCTTTGATATTTTTTTCCAACTTTTGAATTTGAGTCTTGGTAGACTTGAGTTCTTCTTCAGTCTCGTTTATTTTTTTATCTTTCTCTTCCAAAGCCTTGGAATTTGTATCAAGCTCAGATTTCAGCTGTGCCATCTTTTGCTCAAGTTCGTCCTTCAAAACAGTCAGTTCCTGGTTCTTCTTCTCCAGTTCTTTGATCTTGTTCTGGCTGTTCTCGTAATCCTGTTTGAACTTGAATTTAATCTCGTCCTTTGCGGTAACAAGTTCATTACCGACTTCTTTGAGCATATCATTCAGACTATCAATTTCTTCCTGCTTTGTATTCAGACTGGATTTCAATTCATTGACTTCTTTGGCCTTTTCTTCAATCAAGTTTTTATTATCCAAACTTTCTAACTTGAATTGTTCCAATTCTTGCTTGATGGTATTATTCTCATTTGTAACGCGTTCTAATAGTAGGGCTGTTGAATCATTCGATTCAGCTCCAGTGTCAACCTCCAGCTGCTCAGTTGCTTTAATAATAGGTGAAGCCGATTCACCAGCTTTCTTTTTTTTCTTCAAATTCTTCTTTTGATTTTTTGAAAGCGGTTTGCTAGGAGCGGCTGATGGCTCTGGTGTACCAGTAGCCTTCAGTGCTTCTATTTCCTTCAAATGCGAAGCGACAGACTCTGTCAGCTCGTCGTTCTTTTGGCTCAAGGCTTTAAAATCGGAGTTTGATTTGAGTAACTTTTCTTCAAGACTAGCGACGGATTTCTCCAACTGCTCTTTTTCTTTTGTAGTTGTAGAACCGTTTTCAGCCTTTAATGCTTCATATTTTGGTTCAATGGCCTTGTACTTTGCTTCGATATCTTTCAGATCTTCGTACTTTTCTTTAATCTGCTTCAGGTCGTTGTACTCTTTTTCAATGTCTTTCAACTCAAGATACTTTTTTTCAATATCTCCAAGTTCTTGATACTTTGATTCCAGTTCTTGATACTTTGATTCCACATCTTTGTACTTTGATTCAACATCTTTCAGTTTCTCGTACTTTGATTCAACGTCTTTCAATTTTTCATACTTTGATTCCACATCTTTCAATTCTTCGTACCTTGATTCCAATTTTTCATACTTTGATTCCACATCTTTGCACTTTGATTCAACATCTTTGTACTTTGATTCAACATCTTTCAATTCATCATATTTTGATTCCACGTCTTTGAGTTTCTTTTCAATGTCTTTCAGCCCAAGATACTTTGATTCAATATCATCATACTTCTTTTCCAAACTTCCAATTTGCTGCTCTGAATCGCGTAACTTAGAACTAACCCGCCCAATCTCTTCCTTTTGCATTTCACTGATCATTTTTTGATTTTTCAGGAAATCTACTAGTACCTCAGTTTCTCCTATACTATGACAAGGCGTGTACTCCTTCAGAACAGTTTCAAAGACCATAATCAGCGAAGTCTTCTTTTTCTCTAGTCTATACGCGGCTAGAAGATCTATTCAGAGTTAGCAATTGGATGAACAATGTCGCGACAAATTAGTTCATACCTGGATACTTTTCTTCATATTTAGCAAACTTTTTCAGCTTTGCTTGAACCTCTCTAGGCAGATCTGAGTACTGTGAACTGCGAGGCCGTAAATCGTCCTGCTCTACCAACGTCTGATCGGACTTTTCAACAGAGTCTTTGGCTCCTTCATCTCCAGCTTTAGACTCTCCAGCCTGAGCCCCATCCTGAGTCCCATTCCCAGCCTTAGACTCTCCTTCTTGTGTACCATTTCCAGAATGAGCTTTGGCATCAAAAACTATCTCCAGGTTTTTGGCTTCAGGTGTGTTCTTGCCCAGCACCTCCTTATTAGACTTTAACGTCTGAAAAGCATTGGCCAAACTGGAATCCGGCTTCGAAACCGCATTCTCCAACTCTTTACCAAGCTGAGAAAGCTTTGAAAACATGTTCTTGCTGATAGTGTTTATGGTCAACCGTACAGTAAACTCAGAACATTGATGGAGATGGAAAAAGACACATCATTAAGGGAGGTCATGTGATATTATATAATATGTTTGTCAGCAATATAGCTCACGTTTGTGCGCATCTCATGCTTGGGCAAGAGGCCTATATAGAGCATCAAGATGGCGTGAGCAGTGGGTATTGGAGATCAAGAAAGATGCGAGACGGGATTATTATGGAGAAGGCCGAGGCGTTTTAATTAATAATTTACAAAAAGCTGAAATTTCGCGTGGGGGCCGAAATAGCATGGACAGTCATTCAATGACATGAACGATACTTGGGGGTACAGTTGTTTTTGGATGTTGGAACAGTTTGGCGATTTCGAAGAAATCAGTTGACATGGAATTGAGAATAGAGAAATTAAGGGCGAGCATGAGCAGAATGAAAATTCTAACGTCTTAATGATTAATGCTTTTTTCATTATGGGGAAGTGTTTCGAATGATGCGATAAAGCCTTTACAAAGATCGAGAAATTACTGGAAACGTCTTGAGAACAGAGAGCGAGACAGAGAGCGCGAACGAGAACGAGAACGAGACAAAGAACTAGAACTAGAACAAACGATAACTAGAGTCTTCAAACCAAAATAAAGAACCAGAACTAGAGCCAAACTCTTGAATAAAATAGCATGTACTGGAATCTCCAAAGCTTCTGGTTTTAACAGAATTAATTAGCCTTCTAGCTCAAATTAAATTCCAGACACTTCCACGATTCCCATTTAAACTCAAAGCAGGAACAAACCTCTCCTACTCTTCTACCCCAGATTCTCGCTACCCCAGAGTATTCGCCCTGTCAAACTGTTCTCCATTTGTTCTACTTCTCCTCTTCCTTGTTCAAGTCTGTGACCTGTTTGCCATCAGCCGTCCTCGTTCCCTGCTCGGATCCTCTCACGGGCCCTTGACATGAATTCCATGCTGGAACTTTAGTCCTTCAAAAGAATCGGTACCTTTGTCGTTGCCCCAGCAACTCTTTACCTTGCATGAATACATACAGCGTTCACCCACAGAATTGATGTTGTGCTGTTAGAGGTACATGGCACCTACTGTTACGTATCCCACTCTAGCGTCGTGCGTGGTTTTACGGTGATCAGCCCCAGGCTTCAAAGGCCGTTAGACCCTAACAGTCTATATGTTTCATTTAAATTGAAATTGGCTTTAAACGGTTTTAACGTTTCTTTTTAGTTTTTTCTTTTCTTTTTTTATTATTTATTAAGTTTCTTTTTTCATGTTTTTATTTTTCCTCTAGTTTGGATTTGGTGGACAGGCGATAATTGTGTGAGTAGCAGCCAGAGACTTATTAAACAGGGCAAATTCAATTTAAACGATTTTTTTTCTCATCTTCTTTCTTCTTTTTCTTTTTTTTTTTTTTTTTTTTTTTTTTTTTTTTTTTTTTTTTTTTTTTTTTTTTTTTTTTTTTTTTTTTTTTTTTTTTTTTTTTTTTTTTTTTTTTTTTTTTTTTTTTTTTTTTTTTTTTTTTTTTTT